>KZ309120.1:37057-77422 GCA_000376725.2 Ladona fulva | reverse complement strand
GTTAAGGAGATAGGCCTGTAATTCGCTGGATCCTCCTTTAAGCCGCTTTTAAATATAGGAGTGACATTCGCAATTTTCCAATCTTTCGGGACCTTACCTTCGGTCATAGATTTATCGAATATAACTTTAAGAAAAGGTGCCGCGCTCTCTGCTACTTCCTTGAATACTCGAGCTGGTATATCTTCGGGGCCAGGGGCTTTATTCGGTTTGAGCTGTCGCAACACCTAAGGTTAAGATTCAGATTTCTCTTTACTTAAAAGTCCTCCTATATCAATAGATTAATAATTTTAAAATCTGAAATTCGAGGGAATAAAAATGTACTTTTTTGAAATTTAACCATAGAGAATTTTATAATCTGAACATTTTACAATTCCATGCTTTGGATATAGCATTTCTTGAGCGACGCAACGGTATGGTGCTCCATCTCTTTTTATTCTAGAATTTCCTTTTTCTCCTTTTCCGACGCTTATGCATTTTTACTGTAACATCTAGATTACTCTTACAGTGATTTAATAAATTCAGTCCGATGTAAATATTCGCAAAATTTACGAAGTTATATTGTTTTTTTTTTGTAATGGTGCGCTCAGCTGGATGGGCGTTTATGAGGAATCTCATTTAGCGTCCACATATCTGTTTGGACTGAAGAAAGACCTATGCTAACCTCACTTGATCGCTGCACGCATTTAATTTAATTCAATGCGTCGCATTTAGGGTAAGTAAGACTTTAAAGCATAAATTATTTCTTAATCATATTACCCGTTGTCTTTCATGCTCACTTAACGCTGTAGGAAGTTTTCGTCGTCAATGAGATACGCTTTTCATTCTCTGTCACAGCAGAGATAAGGTAAATACTATGCACAGCATGAGGAAGGCAATTAAAAAATACACATTTCTGATTGGAAAATTACTGATCTCAAGGGATAAGCGATAACGCTAACAGAATTGCACATAATGAGGACCTTAGCCAAATGAATGGTTGATAAGTCTGGTTCCATTGTAATGAGCCGTTCCGTTAGCAAAAGGAAGTTAATGAGATATGTAATCTCAATATTAGTAGTTTTCATTATTATATAAGTTATGTTTTTTCTAACTGTGCACTCAGCTGGATGGGCCAGCATAGTGACACGGACATTAATTTGTATGCTATACTACATAACTAACTGCAGAATCACCTTGACTCAATTTAAGAATGGTGCTGCCATCAAAGCTGGGCCATAAGGGACAAAATCTTTACGGCGCACGATAGACATCTATGTATTCTATCAATATCGTGAATTGCAACTTTCTACCTTAACGAGAAATACCCTAAATAAATTCTTGAACTTCGGACATAGGAATTGCCCTAGTGTCGAACTAAGGATGAGCAGAACAAAATCCTTTATCCATACAATAGACAATTACATTCTCTGTCGACAAAGTTAATTTCAACGATCTATCCTATCGAAAAATACCCTAAATGACTTTTTGAAAAATTAGACATACTAATAGACCTAGCATCGAACCTGGGGCCATTAGGGATAAAGTTCTTGCACCGTACGGAAGAAGAAAAATTCGTTTTAACAACTCCGTAATCTTCAACGTTCTATCTGAATGTAAATTACGCTAAACGAATTTTTGAAAATATTAGTATCCTATATGTATATATATTATTATTATTATTAGGTGCCTATAGACCCTATTTGGTTCACGCAAAGCATTCTGACTAATTTTCTACTGTTCTTTCTGACCTTTCTCTCATTCTTTCCCCGTGGATTCTTTTCCTCTCTTCCGTCCACATGAGCACTACTAAATCTACTGGTATCATAAAAACATTTTGCAACTTTAAGATTTCCGTTAGGTAAATTAAGTAACATTTTTCAGATTAAGAATTGATAAAGAAAAGTCTGTCGTAGCTGGGAATCGAACCACGGTCATCCACTTTCCGTTCGTCGTCGCCTCCCCAGCGCCCTTGCCAGCCCGCGCTGCTCCTCCACTCCTCGTAGCCACCATCCACTCGGGTTTCAGGGGCGAGGCACAGCCCGAGAGGTTAGGATTTGGCATCACCGTCTCTGCGACAGACCAACCAGCGTTAACTCTAGGGAGAGCCTCAGTTGTCGACGTGGAAGGAGCTGGCCGCGGGGTGGGAGCCGTCCTCCCCCTCATCGAGGTACCCTCAAGCCTAGAAATCAACTAGTAGAGGTCTTTAACAGTAAGAATGTTTTTTTAATAACAAGATGGATGGCATTTAACGCTCCCGCGGTCAGGATTCGCAGCTTCGAAGGTCTCCTGTAGAAATTGCTGAAAAAGAAGCACTAATAACACACGCTATCACTATTGCACTATCAATAAACTTTAAGCGAAGCACTAAATAATAATAAATACTATGTACTACTAGAGGAGTGCACTAAGAGAAAAAACAGAAAACGGCTGAAACTAAACGGGGATGGCAGGAAGTACGTCTGCACAGCAGGAGATCTCAAGAGAGAGCAAGGGCACGTCTGTCCATCACGGCAGCTAGGCCAAGAATGAAAAGTTATGATCACGTATTTGCTGGGAAAATCGTTTCAGCTTAGTATAAGCACATAAAAATTTGAATAATTCTTTTAGGTGCACCATCTATAAGACTTGAAAATGCCACTTACTTTATTCACGCGGCCATGGCTATTAAATATATTTCTTATCTTCATCCTGCTTTTAATTTAGCTAAAGTTAAAACAGTATCCTTTTCTTACTCTCCAAAATTGTATTGTTCTGCAAATAGATTTTTCAGTAAATCTTCCTCGGCCGTAGTGAACTTCTCGAATAATATTTTCACAATAATTGTGTTCCGCAAATAGGAGTAATTCCCCTAATTTTGCTCTCCTCCCGTAGGTTCGAGGATCTCGCCTAGATATTTGAAGTGTGTCAATCTGTTTATTTCACCGTATTTTTTGTTCTATTTTTGGATATCTATTTTTGAGCAGAGGAATTCAGTATCTTGGAAGGAGATTTGCAAGCTGACTTTCTCTGCACGTTCCCTGAGGACTTCTATCTGTTTGGTTGCTGTTGTTTCATTGTCTGAGAGTATGGCTAGGTCCGGTACTCCGGTTTTGATCGGGAAGGGCTCACAAATTTCGCCCATGAATTTCACTTTAGAAGTAGTGTCTGTCATTGTCTGTTTGATTAGTGTTAGTATTTTGGGATCAAGTCCATGTTCTTCGAGGATGTTGAACAGAGATTCTCTATCGATAGAGTCGTATGCCTTCTTGAAGTCTACGAATGTGCAAATGAGTGGTGCGTTCCTGATTGCTTTGTATTTCAGTACTGTTTTCAGGTTAAATATTTGTTCTGCACATGAGCGACCAGGGCGGAAGCCTGCCTGGTATTCACCTATTTTGTGTTCTAGTTGGTCTTGTGTTCTTCGGAAAAGGCATGATGAGAAAATTTTGTAGGTAACCTGTAGTAAGGAAATTCCTCTGTAGCTGTTCACGTCTGTTCTTTCACCTTTCTTGTATAGTAATAATAATAATAATAATAAAGGACTTTATTCAGGGCGAGATTGAGACTAACAAGCCTCTTCTTACATCTAACCCTTTGTCATATGAGACAAGAAAAGAGAGAGATAGCTTGCAAAATTACAATGAAGAAAACTACTTTGGGGATTAAAAAACCTAAGGCAAGAGCTCCTGGCAAAATCTCCACTGCAGGAAAACACCCTCAAGAAGGAGGGTGTGAAAAACCTGCGAAACCTACAGACAGAAAACTAAACTTGATGATTAAAAGTTATGATAGTGGGTGTATAAGAGCTCATTTCCTGTCGTCTGGTAATTTTTCTGTTTGCCATATTTTCTCGATGATTTGTGTGAGTTCCTGTAGAGATTTTGGTCCAAGGTTTTTTAGTGGTTCTGCAATGATACCGTCTTCACCTGATGTCCTGTTATTTTTCAGTCTATGTATGTGTCTGTGTATCTCTTCCTTTGTTGGTGGTGGTGATTCTGGGTGGGTATCTGTGTAATTTTCCTGGGGGGACGTCGTGAACCTCTCCCTGTACAGGGTATGTGATCGCCACAGGGTCTATCTGGAATTCGCCGATCTGTTGTATAGTTGATCACCATGCCTTCTGTATTCGTGGGGATTTTCTGAGTAATGTTGACATGATTTTCAGGTTGTTCTGTTGACATAACACGATGAGCCATGTGAAGTTATTGTTTGTGAATTTGTGTGCGGGAAATTTTCCTACAGTTTTCCTGGGGATTTTTTTCCTGCCAGTTTTTCGTTAAAATCGCCTAGTAAAATATTGATGCAATCTTTTGAAAACTTGTCAATTACCTTTTTAAGTATTACCCAGGATATTTCTGCTGATTTGTGGTCTTTTTTGTTATCCCCGTTGGTGAGGGCGTGTACGTTAAACATAGTATATTTTTTGTTGGCACACTGTATGCACATTGTCATTAATCTGCTTTTTATGTGAGTAAAATGATTGATATAGTCGAGTGTACTATAAAATCAATGCCCAGATATGGAGCGACTTTAGCATTTCCGGGGTATTTTTTCCTTGCGTTAAACTCTACCCAGTTAGTAATTGTGAGGTACTAAAAAACTTCAACAGCGGAAGTGAACGTAGAATTGTTAGAAGCAGAATGAAGATTAACGTCAGAATGGAGCGAAAGAAGTTGGTCTCAAGCAGGAAATACGAGGTAAGTATTATAAAATAAGAATAAAATAGGAAGGAGTTCCAGCTGGAACTTGGAAATAGGTTTTCAGCACTTCAAGAAGTAGAACTGGAAGCCAAAGTTATGGAAGTCGTGAAAGCAGCGGCAGAAGAAGTAGCAAGTACACCAAAAAGGCCAAAGGATAAGAAGTTCGGCGACAGAACCAGGAAAATGATGATACAGCGAAAGCAAGTGAAGCGTTCAGACTTGCCAAAGGAAAATGTAAGGAATTTAACGAAAGAATTGTACAAGAGGCTATAGAGAATAACAAGAGTATGAAGAGGGTCAGACGACGCCCAGCAATGGGAAAGAAACAAATCTTGGTCGTCCAGAAAGAAGATGGCACAACAACTTCCAAAGGACAAGCAGTATTGACGACAGTTACAGAATATATCACCAACTTTTACAAAAAGACAGAAAATGCTTAAGAGGAAAACCAAGATGAAACACGAAACTCAGAAAAGCCCCCCTCTATTCTCCAAGAAGAAGTAAGAGAGGCTATGAAGAAGATGAAGAATGGAAAGTCAGAAGAAGCAGATGGAGTTTTTGCAGAATATCTTAAACATGGAGTTACTCTGCTTCGTGGACTATGCCCAGGCCTTTGACTCGGTAAGTACCTCCTCCACACTGGAGGCACTGGGAAAACAAGGGATAGATACCAAGTACATCCAACTTTTACTCAGCATCTACAAGGACGCTACAGTCTCTGTAATGCTGCATGATATATCAGAGGAATTCCGGATTGAGAAGGGAGTGAAACAAGGCGACTGCCTTTCACCAATTCTTTTTACAGCCGTTCTGGAAGATGTCTTCAAAACCTTAGACTGGTAGGTACCTCCTCCACACTGGAAGCACTGGGGAAAGATGGGATAGATGCCTATGATGTGAAGGTCTAGTATGAAGACTTCTAGAACTGAATCCTGCTCGGTAGAAAATAGGATTCATGATAAACTTGTCGAAAATTAAGGCATTGTATAATTCTATTTCAGCACAAGTACCCATCTTACTACACGAGGTAACCCTTGATATTTGTATTAGGGATAAAGCTTTTGCGCCATATGAAAGATAAAATCACGCTAGAACGACTCCGTAAATTTCAACGTTCTAATTTATAAAAAATACGCTAAACGAATTTTTGAAAATGCACTCAATGCATTTAAACAGGAACAGAGCCATATTTGGGGCCTCCTAGAATCGAACCAATGATGCCTAGAATGGATGATGCAAGCTGCTTTTACTCGTGTATATATATTTATTCGGAGAAGCGTTAATATAAAGAGATACACCAACTCATATGCCAAACGAATAGTTTCACAGAGCCGGTGATTTTTTAGCGTAAAGTCGCCGACTTTGACAGTACAATGTAATTGAGCCAGCGCTGCGGAATATCATGGGTTCTATTCTAGAAAGTCCTAAAAACGGTACTTTATCCTGCGTTAACATAGAACGTTGAAACCCACGATATCGTCAATAGTGAATGATATCTATGTTATACCGTGGCTATTTTTGCCCTATTGCCTACAGGTTCGATGCTAGGAGACATCAATTTTTGCCCATAAGGGACACGTAATGCGTCATTTTCAAAAATTATTTTGGCACTTGTTGAAGTGCAATTTTGAGAAATTTCGGCACATGAAAAAAATTTATAGCTGTTTTTCATATTCTAGTCTAACATTTTCTAAACTGATCCTTGGTTCGATGCTAGGGTGGATTATATATTTCCCCATAAGGAACATACAGGAAACTCGGAGAATATTTTGAGCTACTTCCCGTTGCGATTTAGCCTTGACACCTGATTGGCAATTACGCGATATTTTTTCCGGAAGGACAGCGACCATCTCTCTTAGGAGTTATTAAGGCATCGCTCTTACGTATTATACCTTTGGACCTATAAGGACCCAAACAAGCTACATTTCGCGATTTTCTGAATCCTGGGTGTTAAATGATAATGCTTTTATAATTTTCCGTTAAAGTGAAGGTGTCACGAAGCCGGCGATTTTTTCTTTTGAGAACCACTGGATTTAGATTAGAGAATGAATGAGATTTCTCTTCTGACGTACTACTATACCCGACTCCTCCTTTATCTGACTGTTTGTTTGACCAACAGTTCGATTGACTGACTCCTCCTTTGAGATATGTTCTCATGCAATGTCTCTATTATTATAATTATTATTGATGACATTTTTATAATTTTTTCTCAATTAACTTATTATTTGAAAACTTATGTAAGCAATCTTAAATGGACGTTTTACCAATTTTACTATGTATACATTTCATGCTTCATTTTGTAACCATCATTCATAATTGTTATCATCTTATATAAAAAAATGGACTGGGATTGCTCAAAAGTGTTGACAGTGATGCTTCTATTATACGTAAGGATCATGATTTCACAATTAATGAAGAAATACAATTAATCATATTCTCAGGCTGTAAAGTAATTGTATATTACATATTTGGTTCTTTTGACATGACAGCAGACAGAGCCGAGGTGACGGCGGTAAATATGTGGGGTCCGCCATCAGAAAGAAGGCGCCGTAATCAGAAGCTCGTCCCGTGCCCAGCGTTAGGTAAATTCGGTGTATTGAATTGTCGTCGATAAACTGAGGGTTTCTGTAGAACATAGTCGTCTGCACTTAAGACTCGGCCTTTTTTAAATGACAAAGCATATTTTGGCGGTTTAATAACCATACATTTCCGCCGTGCACACTGTCGATTATTCATAATTAGAATAGTAGGACCGAATAACGGAGTCGCGCAATAACAACGAATATTCTCAAAAGAAACAAGAGGTAATTAACGGATACTTTTTCATTAAAATTCAATTATTTCCGAGAATCGGCGCAATAAATCGCCGAAGGCCTTCCGTTCGGGAAACCCTTGAATCCGGCGGGACAATGTTCAGAAATTAATTATGAGATGGGTTAATTTTTAATTCATATTTGTGTGTGACAAATGAGCCAATTATTTAGAGTAGCGCAGGTAAATTCCCCTAGAGTCTGCATTTGCATATGGAAGGTTTAAAAGCTCCGCGACAAGGTAAGCGACGTGACGAGGCAGTTCCAATTAACCGTACGCTAATTATTTATCGAGCAGACGCTACCGTGAGTTTTAATCGTAACGTAAATCAACAATTTCTTCGTGAATTTCCCCGCTTCATGCAACGCAGTCCTCCCGTTGTTCTTAACTTTTCATCGCGGTATTTTCTTCGTCTTCAAGGGTCTGTTTGTTACCTTTCAAAGGAAAGGTTATGCCGTAGTTGGGTGACATCTCAAGCAAAATTTAACTAATAATTTACGATACGTAGTTTTATGCCCTAAGGGAAAATCACCTTCATAATCCGAGAGCTAAACAAAAACCCTTGCCATTCGCCGAAAGTCGGCTCGCAGGGTATTTATGTGGATGTAGAAAATGTCCTTCATTGGGATGAAATTGATACATATTATGCCATTTTAATAATGCATCAATTAGTACCCGATATTGAAACCAGGTGAAAGCATTATAATTAATAATTTAGTCTGGTTCATTTGTTAATTTTACTGCTATTTGTAATATGTAGTAGGAATAAATCTCTTCCACAGTTAAAATTTTCACTTTATACAATTTCACGTAAATACAGTGTCATTTTATTGAAAAAGAATCTTTTTAAGATAAAAGAGCTAACTACAGTAAGACCTCTCTTAACGCTGCTCCACTTTACGCTGCCAGTATTGCGCGGTTTAACTGGGATCGGACGCGGTATTGGGATTCCCAGAAATTGCACATAATTTCGTTAATTCAAAATTAATTATAATTTCTGAAGATGAGGAACCAAAGGAACTTTAAACGGATATTCTAAAATAAAGTTTAGCCACTATAACGGAATTTATGGATGAGTTTATACAAAATGATTTCAATGGCGAATTGTAATTGATGCGATGTCTTGCTGAACTGCTTGCTGAATGAATCAGGAAACGACGTTAGATGACTTCTTTCCAAAAAAAAGCATAAGGTGTCAAATGAGAAAGAGCTTTTCTCATTCAAGTCGATGCCAAGAAAAAAAATATGTATATAATTGATGTAATAAAGAACTATTGAACGATAAATGTCACAAAAAACTGACATATTTTCTTATTCTCTGTTGTTTCACCTATCCTCATTATTAAAATCAACTTGGTCTGCAGTGACTTGGTGAAACCGATTAATATTTAATAAAAAATCGGGTTTCCACAAAATTAAAAATTAAAAACACACTACCGGTTTCGGAACAAACGACGATTTATGTACGAAGACTAGAGGTGTGGGATGTTGGAGGGGTGGAGGGAGAGAAGTAGGGAAAAAAGGAAAGAAAAGGATGTTTGGGGTGGTAGAATAACGCAGCACATTAAAGTCCGTTTGAAAATATAGAAAGTGAAGAAAGGCTGGGAGTGTGAGAGGGCGGGGAGGCTCGTTAAGTGTTTCGTGATTGCAGAGGTGAGTTACAGTTCGGTATGCATTCGTAGGTCAACTGGGAATTTTCATGTCTGATGACCACGAATAATTCATAAAAATCTAGTTTCTGGCCTTGGTTCTGGAAGTGTAGTGTCTGTTATAAAATCTGAGTAGTGGTGATTGTCATTTAAATGTTTGGCAAAATTGGAGGTTGAAGATTTCCGTAAGTATACTTTCCTGTATTCTTCTATCCTGGTGGGAATGTTCCTAGCTGTTTTTCCTATGTAAATACTGTTGCAATCCTTACATTTCAATGTATATACACAAGATATTTGGAGCTCATAAACGCCGTTTTATGGATGCACATTAGGCTACTCAATTTGATATGGTTATAGAAGGTTGGTTTTATATCTCTAGGAAGTATATTGGTAAGAAGGTTGGTAAGGGGGGGTGTGCATAGAAATGTATGCCAGCGTGTGTTGTTATCATTAGAATTTGCGTAAATATTTACGATGGCTATTTTCCTTTTTTTCTTATTAAATAATCTGTTGACAAATGTTGTGTCGTACCCATTTGAAAGGGCGATGTCATAAATGGTGCAGAGTTAAAGTGTTTTTATTATCACGGTCAAAGTCGGCACGGGAAAGAGGCATCGTGAGGAGTATATGAATCACACATGTATATGCCGCTGCCTTATGTAAGGGAAAGGGGTGTGCTTCGTATATGAAGATTTATCCGCATGCTTTAAGTTTCCTCAATCGGGAATGAATAAGTCTCTGCTTCCTATGCAATGCTCGCAACTTCGGCTTTGTCCGTCGTGGCTCCTTACGCTCACGCATGCGTTTGGTCGGTACGTATTTAGCTAAACCATCTTTGAAAATGCGGAGAAACTCATTCCAACTATCATCGATTTTGTTTATACCCACAAAGCAACAAAAATCATCCCTTATCTCGTTAATATAATCATTGAACTCCGAAAATTTCGCTTTGCTAAATACGTATACTTGCCTCGGCGGTTTGAGGGATTTAATTATAATTGCCTTCATTTCTGCCGTTATTACGTTGTGGTCTGAAATACCGTCAACTATATCGACACTAATTATCAAGTGTGGGTGAGAAGCGATAATCTTTTCTCTCTACTTAAGTTCGAACACGTCACATTCTCCCAATTAATATGAGGTAGGTTAAAATCTCCTCCTAAGACAATGATGGGGTCCTTCATTTTCTCTCTAATTATATGCAAAGACTCAGATAGGTCGTCTAAGCCGTCGAATTCGCCATCGGGAGGGCGGTAAAAGGAGCAAAACAGAATTTTACCATCNTCAGCCGGGCCATGCCGCGGGATCGAAAAAGCCATCGCAATCCCAGGGTAGCAGGTGAATCGAAACAGTTTCTTCACATTCTATATTAAAAAACCTTAGACATTAACGTGGTATAAGAGACTCGAAAGTTTGGCGCCGTTTTCCTAGTTGCTTTCCTCACTTTATTTCAGAAATTGGCCGAAAAAGGTGTCCGCTATTTTGTTGCGTAAAATGAGCAGAGATCCATATTTGAGAACAAAACTATAACGAATCAAAAGATCAGAAACCATACTAAAATATGTCATAATCAGTTTTGCAATTAGTTTCCTTTAATAACGTCTGCATCGCAGCAAACTTGAATGTTTTTCAGAAAAATCCGAGAACATTCTTTTCTGTGAAAATATCCCAGGTTTGACAACCTGTATCTTATTGACGCGCAGAATAAACGAAAAATAAAAGGTAGAACAACAAAATTCGCTCTTTCTGAATACCTATGCGAAGTTTCGAGATCCTCACTCTAAAAAAACAATTTTTGGCCTCTTGGCCAGCTTTTTTCGATTCTAGCCCACTGTGCGTCGTCATCAAAACGATAAATATTACAAGATTAAAAGGATTCATTCACCGCTATTTCAAGAGTTTCTGAAAATTTTGTGAACAAGATATGAAGATATTTCGTACCTTAATACTGTAAGGTGGTTAAGTCGTGGTAAAATACTTAAACATTTCTATAATTTGGGAAATGAAATAAAGTGTTTTATTTACTCAAAAGGAAAAAAACCTGTACCGGAATTTGTCTTTTTAGTGGATATAATTTTTCTTTTACATGAACTGAACATGCGTCTCCAAGGTGAGAATCAATTAACAAATTGTGTGTTTCAAGCAGTGAAGGCATTCGAAATTAAACTGAAATTGTGGCTATCTCAAACAATAATTTAATGCATTTTGACACACTTTCTGAACAAAGCCATGTAAACTACAAAAAAATGCTGCATTAATTGCTATTTTGTCACAGGAATTTGAGAGTAAATTTTAAGATTTAAGAAAACACTAATTGTATTTCCTTATATAATAATATAATTATATATATATAATATTACTCCATTCACTGTTCACATTATCACGTTGACTGCGAAAAGTTGAATGTGTAGAGTTGCTACCAGGCATGCAACTTCGACATCAATTTATTCAAGTGACTCTATTGGATTTTTATAAGTTGTACTTGCCTAAAGGAAAATATCCGGCACTTCACGAACATATGCCGTGCTCATGACGTCTTTTGGGGAGGACGTACATTTGCGACCAACTTTGCTCCCATATGAAACAGACCGGAAGTAAAGTTAGAACAAACGTTTCAGATGGGCATCTTCAAAATGCATCTCAACTACCTCTGTCAAACTAGACATTACATTGGTTACATTGTGGATAAATATTATATTCTTCCACACTGTTTAAGAATTAAGAAGTTTTTTTTCTTTAGTTTCGTTAATATAAGGGTTGCCTAATCCTATCCTTGCTGTGCCTAATTCCTGAGAACATTTTTAATGCGGCCCAACAGCAATCCATTGTTTCTCATTTATTAATAGCTATAACACTTTCTATGAATGTATATAAATTATATTTTGTATAAAAGATTCAAAACAGACTGCCTGAGATCCGCAGATTCAGAAACTTTCGTAACTTACTGTATATGAGTATTGAATCATTCTGAATAAACTGTATGATTCCGATGATGGCATTAAAGCACAGCATTTTAAATTATTGTGATGCACTGAGTTTTAATTAACTTTAAACTGTTTTCAATCTATTTTGGTGAGCTATATGATCTAAAGATTCTTCTTTTGTAATACCTCTTTTGAGGTGCGGAATATTTACTTTCGGATGGCGTTTACTCTACGAATATTTTGTAGCAAATTTTTTGATCTTTTATGACACGCAAAGCGTATTGGGCCTCTTTCAATGAGAATGATTGAACCCTTTCTTACTTTAAGTAACTGACGACGGAAGACAGAAATAGCATCAAGAACAATTTCGTATTTTGTCACTTATGAATGCATTCACTTTTACACTCATATTAGTGATAAACTGAACATTAGCTATATTTAATAAAAAACTTGCAAAGGTTTCCACAAAATTAAAAACACACTACCGGTTTCGGAACAAACGACGATTTATGTACGAAGACTAGAGGTGTGGGATGTTGGAGGGGTGGAGGGAGAGAAGTAGGGAAAAAAGGAAAGAAAAGGATGTTTGGGGTGGTAGAATAACGCAGCACATTAAAGTCCGTTTGAAAATATAGAAAGTGAAGAAAGGCTGGGAGTGTGAGAGGGCGGGGAGGCTCGTTAAGTGTTTCGTGATTGCAGAGGTGAGTTACAGTTCGGTATGCATTCGTAGGTCAACTGGGAATTTTCATGTCTGATGACCACGAATAATTCATAAAAATCTAGTTTCTGGCCTTGGTTCTGGAAGTGTAGTGTCTGTTATAAAATCTGAGTAGTGGTGATTGTCATTTAAATGTTTGGCAAAATTGGAGGTTGAAGATTTCCGTAAGTATACTTTCCTGTATTCTTCTATCCTGGTGGGAATGTTCCTAGCTGTTTTTCCTATGTAAATACTGTTGCAATCCTTACATTTCAATGTATATACACAAGATATTTGGAGCTCATAAACGCCGTTTTATGGATGCACATTAGGCTACTCAATTTGATATGGTTATAGAAGGTTGGTTTTATATCTCTAGGAAGTATATTGGTAAGAAGGTTGGTAAGGGGGGGTGTGCATAGAAATGTATGCCAGCGTGTGTTGTTATCATTAGAATTTGCGTAAATATTTACGATGGCTATTTTCCTTTTTTTCTTATTAAATAATCTGTTGACAAATGTTGTGTCGTACCCATTTGAAAGGGCGATGTCATAAATGGTGCAGAGTTAAAGTGTTTTTATTATCACGGTCAAAGTCGGCACGGGAAAGAGGCATCGTGAGGAGTATATGAATCACACATGTATATGCCGCTGCCTTATGTAAGGGAAAGGGGTGTGCTTCGTATATGAAGATTTATCCGCATGCTTTAAGTTTCCTCAATCGGGAATGAATAAGTCTCTGCTTCCTATGCAATGCTCGCAACTTCGGCTTTGTCCGTCGTGGCTCCTTACGCTCACGCATGCGTTTGGTCGGTACGTATTTAGCTAAACCATCTTTGAAAATGCGGAGAAACTCATTCCAACTATCATCGATTGTGTTTATACCCACAAAGCAACAAAAATCATCCCTTATCTCGTTAATATAATCATTGAACTCCGAAAATTTCGCTTTGCTAAATACGTATACTTGCCTCGGCGGTTTGAGGGATTTAATTATAATTGCCTTCATTTCTGCCGTTATTACGTTGTGGTCTGAAATACCGTCAACTATATCGACACTAATTATCAAGTGTGGGTGAGAAGCGATAATCTTTTCTCTCTACTTAAGTTCGAACACGTCACATTCTCCCAATTAATATGAGGTAGGTTAAAATCTCCTCCTAAGACAATGATGGGGTCCTTCATTTTCTCTCTAATTATATGCAAAGACTCAGATAGGTCGTCTAAGCCGTCGAATTCGCCATCGGGAGGGCGGTAAAAGGAGCAAAACAGAATTTTACCATCCATTTTTTCCAAGAACCGAGCACCAGACCATTTTGCTCGTAGTATTCACTATAGGATCTTTGTGTTGGCTATTCAAATGACCTTTAACTGCTATAAACACTCCACCGCCTATTCTGCTCAGTCTATCCTTTCGATACACGACACAGTCCGGAGGAAAAATCTCGCTCGATGAGATATCTTCGCATAACCAACTCTCGGTTTCTAATATTATATCTGCGCAGGTGCCTCTTGCAAGACTAATTAACTCCGCCTGCTTATTTCGAATGCTTCTACAATTCACGACTATAATTTTTAAATCTCTCGTCTCGCTTATTAAATCTGATCCTCTTATCATCTCGTGCTTTAGTTTTTCAGGAGTTGCATCCACCTTTACGCTTCCGTTAATATCACTTTTTTTTCGTGCGGGACTCGCTCAATTTATCATACGTATTTATGTGGGTGCCTATGTTTCCTAAACTCAGCCCTACCCTATTTAATCTCATTATCTCATCAACCCCTTTCTCACAGGACGTGGAGAACCCGTGATGACTTCATACACACTAATGTTCGTTTGGCGCTCGAAAGCGGAGTCTTACTTTTGTATCCATGTCATGAGTCTCCTCAGAATATCCTGAATTTGAATGAAAAACCAGAATTACACAATGTAATGAATGAATGTCAACCTTTTCTGTAATTTTGCGATCATTTCCCTCATACACTTGTATTTGATGGAATTTTCAAACTAAGTAAAATTTTTAATACTATACTGAACAAAAAGCCTTGGGTCAATATAATTCCGCCACCGCACTTTTAAACGCTGCAAGATAAATCTAAATAAATAAAATAAGTGTAAACTCTCGTTGACAAACCATTGCCTGGAGAAATATTAAAGAATTCCTATTCCTTGAAAGACGCTGATATTCCTTTCCCATTATAATATCGGTCTGCTCAATGCTTCCCATTCTTCTCCGGTCATCTCCGGAAATTTCCGGACCCATTCTCCGGCCGAGAAGAAGAGGGAAAAGCGCTTCATCTTTCCCGTGAACCTTTTTCCAGAGAGAAAAGCTTTTTAAAATTTAATTTCCTTCCTTTCCAACTTCCATTTTCGGCGCCATATTTCACCTTCTTCCTTAAATTTGTACGAAACCGTTTCCCTCTTTCATTTCCTTATCATTATTTCCATAAGAAGAAGAACCAATTCTGATTTCGTCCTAAAGAAGAGCGTACGTACTCGTATTTTAGACGAATATTCACTCCTCAGTTTCAGTTCGCCCGCTTTATCATCAAAATGTTCCAAAGAGTTTAAACGTCACTTCGCCATTTTGCTGCCTTAGATTAACGCCATTCTCAAATTTCTTAATAAGACTTGTTAATAAGGAGAAACTTGTTAAAAACTAAGGTAATGTTAAATTATCTAAGAAAGAAATTCAACGTTCTATCTTACCGGGTTATACCAATACGAATTTGAAAATTTGGTCATACGAATGGTCCTGACATCAAGCCTGTGCCAATAGAGCAAAAATACTTACTTATATATATACGAGTAAAAGTTGTTTGTATACTGCAAGCTTAATGTAAGATAGATTAGCTAAGGCATTGTACACCTCCTGCAACACTCCACCTACTATAAACGGACTGCCATCCACCAACTACAACACCTAAACGAATTATTCTAAATACGTCCATACGATTTGTCCTAGCATCGAACTTGGGTCTATTAGGACAGATATTCTAACGGCATACGATAGAAACCCCAATCTTCTATAGATGCAGCGAATTTCAACTTTCTACCTGCCCAGGAAATACCGTTAAGAATTTTTGAAAATTTGGTGATACGAATGGTCCTGGGAACGAACCTGGGCCTTTAGAGCAAAAAGATTTACGGCATACGATAGACAATAATCCTCTCTAACAAAATCGTGAATTGCATGTTTCTATCTTAACGAAAAATATCCTAAATGAATTCATGAACTTCAGAAAAACTGCACTAGCATCGAACTAAGGACATTCAGGGTAAAAAGCTTTAGGTATACTATAGAGGTGTTTGATATCTATCAATTACGTGAATTTCAACGTTCTATCTTACCGAGAAAAACCCTAAATGATTTTTTGAATGTTTTGCACTAAGTACCTAGCATCGAACCTGGGGCCATGAGGTAAAAAGCTCTTCCGGGAAACGGAAGATAAAATAATTTGCTAACGATTCCGTAAATTTCAACGTTCTATCTTCACGCTAAGTACGCTAAATCAATTTTTGAAAATGCGCTCAATGCATTCTTTTGGAAAGTTGCCCTTTTTTGGGGCCCCTTAGAATCGAACCGATGATGCGTAGAATGGAAGTCCGCTTTTTTCCTAGATGTCCAAACCCGGGACTTTACGACAAAAAAATCGGCGGCTCCGTGAGGCACTTCCTTCTACCTCGCCTTTAGTATTCTATATGTATATATATTATTATTATTATTAGGTGNATACATATAGGATACTAAAGGCGAGGCAGAAGGAAGTGTCTCACGGTGCCGCCGATTTTTCTGCCGTAAAGTCCCGGGTTTGGACATCTAGGAAAAAAGCCGACTTCCATTCTACGCATCATAGGTTCGATTCTAGGGGGCCCCAAAAAGGGCCATTTTCCCATAAGAAAGCATTGAGGGCATTTTCAAACATTCGTTTGGCGTACTTAGCGTAAGGATAGAACGTTAAAATTTACGGAACCGTTAGAAAATGTTTTTATCTTCCGTTTCTTGCAAGAGCATTATTCCTAACGGCCCCAGGTTCGATGCTANTTTTCCCATAAGAAAGCATTGAGGGCATTTTCAAACATTCGTTTGGCGTACTTAGCGTAAGGATAGAACGTTAAAATTTACGGAACCGTTAGAAAATGTTTTTATCTTCCGTTTCTTGCAAGAGCATTATTCCTAACGGCCCCAGGTTCGATGCTATGTACTTGGTGCAAAACATTCAAAAAATCATTTAGTGTATTTCTAGGTAAGATATAACGTTGAAATTCACGTTATTGATAGACATCTAAATTACCTATAGTATAGCTAAATGTTTTTTCCCTGAGGGTCGTTAGTTCGATGCTAGGGCAGTTATTCTGTCTGAAGTTCACGAATTAATTTAGGGTATTTTCCGTTAAGATAGAAACATGCAATTCACGGTGTTGTTAGAATTGATGATTGTCTATCATACGCCGTAAAGCTTTTTGACCTTAAGTCTTAGGTTCGATCCCAGGACCATTCGAATGACCGCATTTTCAAAAATTCCTTACGGGATTTCCCAGGCAGGTAGAAGGTTGAAATTCGCNCAAAGCAATATGAAGAGTTTTATGGATACGTCCAAAAATAAACCCTATAACCACAGGAATATGTTATAAGTGAAGGAGAAAGATAAAAAATAAAAGGGTAAGTTGTACTTAATGCTCGTTTGGTCTGGATTCGCCGCTTCAAGGGTCAACTGCATACACTTCAATAAAACCAACCGGAATGGATGCACTAAACACTAAAAAAGAGCACTACACTTAGGAATATATATAAACTAAGTAAAGAAACTGTACGCTATAAGTGAACAGGTGGAAGAAACAACGATGGAATGCAGGTAGAACGTCTGCGGCTGCAACTCAGCAGGTGCACTCAGGAGATAGAGAAGGGCACGTCCGTCTCCTTTGACAGCTAGGTCAAGAATGAAAACGGTTGCCTTGATATCCTCTTTATTGACCGAGCGAATGCCAAAAAGGGCCAGAGGAAGAGCTTAGATCCAATCTGATGTAGCGCGAGCCATTATGGAGGCCTTGAATTGGCGGTGGAATTTCTCTACCATCCCGTTCGCTGCTGGGTGATAACTAGTGGTGTGGTGTAGGTGGAACTCAAAACAGCGCGAGAGATCTTTGAAGGTGCTGGTAACGAACTTTTTCCCTCTGTCCGTGGTCACACTCGCCGGAACACCGATGTGAGAGGTCCATGATGTCAAGAATCCCTGGCAAACTGTATCCGCCTTAATTGTTTCCAATGGCCATTTTTCTGGGCAACGTGTGAATCGTTCCATTGATCTGGTACAGTACCGAAAACCGCGAAAAAGAGGCAAAGGACCGATGATGTCCACGTGGACGTGCTGAAATCTCTGTGTTACTGGTGCGAAGTCCCCCACTGGAGCCTTCGTGTGGCGGCCGATCTTGCTTAGTTGACAAGGGAAGCACCCAGGAACCCACGAACGGCAGTCCTTCATACATACATACCGGGCCAGAAAAATCGCGATGAGAGCAGTTTGTACGTGGGTCGAGGTCCTGGGTGGCACAGGATGTGAAGCCGCTCGAACACCTGGCGTCGTATGTTCCGTGGAATGTATGGGCGGTGCTTGTCGGTTGAGATGCCGCAGTAGGTGGTCACAGGGGTTCCTGAAACAGGTCGTTTCTGTAGTGAGTTGCTTTTCAGTATATCGGCGAGCTCAGTATCCTTATCCTGCAGTTCCGCTAGAGTGCCGTAGTTGACTGGATTAGAGATGGCTTCGACTTCATTGGGTCGCGAGAGGGCATCTGCCACCACATTGTCAGCCCCACTGACATGCTGAATGTCGGTGGTGAATTCTGATGGATTCCAAAAGATAGTTGTCGGAGATGGGTTGGTGACAGTTTCTCGCGAAGCTGGTTGAAGGCGTGGATCAGAGGCTTGTGATCTGTGAATATAGTACAATGCTGTGCTTCCAAAAAGTAGCGGAAATGTTGCACGGATTCATACACAGCCAGGAGTTCTCTATGATATGCCGGCCAGTTCTGCTGAGTATCGCTCAACGTTTTGGAAAAAAATGTAATTCGCTGCCATCTCCCTTGATCCCATTGCTGGAGGCATGCCCCCACGCAGGAAGAGGACGCGCCAGTGAACAATCCTAAGCGAGCATCAGTTTTCGGGTGGACTAAAAGAGCAACGTCAGCAAGGCTGTCCTTGCAATTCTGGGGTCCATTCGATAGGTTTGCGTCCGGGGAGCTTTGGTCCACTGACGAGTGTTAAGAGGTGCTTGCAGTTCTGCGGCTTTCGGAAGAAAACGACGGAAAAGGTTGATCATCCCTAGAAAGCGACGTAGACCTCGAATGTTTTTGGGTGGTGCGAAATCCCGGAGGGCGGATACCTCTTCGGCTGGAGGGCGAGTGCCAGATGCGGAGATTACGTATCCTAGGAATGAGATTTCTTTGACACCGAACACGCACTTTGCTGTTTGATGATCACCCCGAAGTCGGACATCCGTTGAAAGAGGATGCGTAGGTGGATAGTATGTTGCTCGGCAGAGGGTGAGAATACTAAAATGTCATCCACGTAGGCGAAACACCAATCTAGTCCCTGTGTCACCTCGTCGATGAAGCGATGGAACGTTTGTCCCGCGGAACGGAGGCCAAACGTCATACATGGGAATTCAAATAACTCAAAAGGTGTAATAACGGCCGTTTTGCATGTGTCGTCTGGATGCACCGGCAGCTGGTGGTAAACTTTCATCAGGTCAATTTTGGAAAAGAACGAGCATCCAGCTAAGTTGAGTGCGACATCGTTTATGTGCCGTACTGGATAATGGTCCGGGATGGTGCGGGTATTGAGGGCGCGATAGTCACCACAAGGACGCCATCGACGAAACCTTTTGGGGCCAGGTGCAGAGGCGAAGACCACGCGCACTCTGAAGGGCGCGCGATGCCGGCCTGCATCATGGTGTCGAATTCTCGTTTTGCGACTCGAAGTTTTTCAGGTGCGAGACGGCGGTAGCGACTGAGACGAGACTGGGGGCCCTGGAGTAGTGCGTATATGATGTACTATGTTGTGTTTAGGTGTCCCAGGAAGACCGGACGGCCTTGTGAAATCAGGGAAGGCTTCAAGTATTTCGGAGAACGGAGATGCCGGAATGATGGCTTTCACTCCCCAAAGTTCTAAGTTGGCGACTGATCCCGGAGTTGTCAATCCTGTGCGAGCGTCCACGAGGAGCGAGAAGCGGCAGTCCGGAAGTAAATGATAATATGCCAAGAAGTCGGAGCCAATGATAGCGGTGCCAGCGTCCGCAATGATAAATCGCCACGCAAAAGTTCGACGTAGACCAAAATCAAGCTGAATGGTTGTGAAACCATACGTCTCAATGGTGCTATTGTTGGCGGCGCGCAACCGGTAGGTAGTGGTTTGCTTTCGATCTCGCAGGAGACTGCGTGGGAAACAGCTAACGTCGGACCCGGTGTCCACGACGAATTTAAACCCCGTGTTACGGTCTGTCATGAAGAGGCGGCGGCCGAGGGTCGAGCTGTCTGTTGCCGCCTTTGCGGACAGCTCCTGGAGTTTACCGCGAAGGTACATGGTGCCTCGCACTTCCTGGCTCTATCTTTGAATGTCGAATTATACCAACACCAACCTTGGTGTGCTGATGGCCTATTTGGGCGAGCTCTGTTTGATGAAGGACCGCGGCTCCGCGAGCGAGTTCGCCGGTTGTGGTGTGGTCCGCGGCTTGAGAGCGCGGCGACCTGTGCGGAAAGAGCCTTGATTTTCTGCAGGAGCTCTTCCAACGGAGGCGCTGCAGTAGTGGCGTAAACCGCTTGTTGGGGAGGTAGTGATATCTCCACTATTTTGTCAGCCAGTTCAGCCAACTTATCCATAGAGAGGTCGGACTGGGCGGCAAAAATGGCCTGAGTATTTGCTGGGAGGCGCCGCATCCAAAGGTTGGCGGAGAATGCTGTCCTGGATCGCGGTCGTCCCGGCCAAAGAGCGTAGATGTCGTAGAAACTGAGAAGGCTTCCTATCGCCTATGCCTTCTTTCCCAATTAGCTGTCGGACGCATTGCTCCTCCGAAGCGGAAATTCTGCATCGTAGTTGATGGTATGGGTCCACCGCCAGTGGGTTAATGATAATATCCTCAACCTCCAACGCGTATCGGGCTTCCAATTGCGATACAACAAAATGGAATTTGTTCCGTCGCTGGTAATGCCGGAGAGAATCCGCTTGCGCCAACCAGATGTTTGGACGATCGGGCTAGAACGGCGGCAATTTGACGGACACTCGGTAGACCGATAGTTGGCCATCATTTGTTGCCGAATGACAATGATCGGGCTCTTGTCGTTGCTGCTGCTGTTATTGCCGCGCCAGAAGTTCGTCGCTCTCCTGTTGAAGAGCCTCGAGCTGCTGTTGCATTTCCTCTTTGGAAAGAGGCATGGCTGGATCACGTCGGGATCACCAAGGGTTCCGTAATGAATGAGACCAGTTCTCGTCGAAGTCTTTTATTAATCCGTGTGAGTACAGTAGGCGAGTAGGCTCCACGTCTACCGACGAGTTCTGCCTTCAGGGTCGGTATGACTGTAGGTGTAGGTGAACACAATTGCCATTCTTGGCATATATGCGCGGTTACATTCCATTTTTTGAAGGCAAGCTAGCCTATGTTTTGCAACTTAGGAATTAGTTCCCCTGGAGGTCATCCTACATACTATTCTTATATACTACTAACTAAGCTAAACTTAACCTAAATCTAACTATATGCTAGAGTTAAGGTATAAGTGTATATATACAATATATTTATAATTATTTACAATTAACTTCAGTTTAAACATATAACATGTTTTAAATTTTTAACCATATCTATTTACATATAGAGCATAACAATGTTTGTGTATAAAATTGAGGAACATAGAACATACAACATGAAACAATGCATGATTGGTATTTTTTGTATTATATTTTTTTTATCATTATTAGATCGTCTGCATATTTCCTGCGCCTCAGCATTCGCCACCTCCAATCCACGCGTTGGTCTCACACACAATACCTAATACTCTCATAAAACGACAAAACATATAAACAAGCGCGCTAACTAGCCACGCACAAAAAAAAAACAAAATAAAAGACGTGAGCGGCGATTCCGCTCCCCACGGCGGGCTCTCAAAATCGCTACCAATACACTGGCCTAAACAACCCGCCCACCTTGGAACACTGTTCCAAACAACTGAAACAGCTACCTAATAAATCTTGTGTGAACCATATCCATTTTTTTTTCACTGGTAAGAGGAAAATGTAAACGGGTAGGATAGGGCAAGGTAAATGAAATCTTCACTCCCCAGGAGCTGTTGGGGAGATTTAAGCAAAGGGTAGGAGGCCCACGGAAAAGGAAAAATAATCTAAAATCTACTGCAGAACTAATTAAAACAAGGTGCACACAAATGGCAACCTACTTATCTAATGGTAACATGAAAAAGGTTTATCACTCCTCTGGTGATAACCCCTTGCACTTTTTTTAATTCAACTACTCGTGCAATTCCATCCTTCCCAGGATGTACTTTTATCACTCGATAAGGCAATACATTCTGGGAACCATAGGATTGGAAATGTGGAGTTTGAAATTTAGAGGATTCGTTATTAGGTTTTGGCATAATTTTAAGGTGTCTTTAGTACTGGAAATCAAAGGATTTAAACCTTTTCCACAAATTACACATAAAAATTCACACAATAGGCGCTGACATGAAATTTCTCAAAGTTTGTAAAAATCTTAAAATCTTTCCCAACTTCGCCAACATATTCCCCAAAACAGACAAACAGAACAGGACAGAAGAAACAGATTTTTGGGCTAATGGGTTTTCTGTCCTGACCATGTCCGATTACCTTCTGATATTTTAAAATTAATTTCTGAAAGAAACAAAGCTAGAAAAGATTATCAAAAGTATAGATCGACGGTTAAGTTAGACGAGTTCAAAAGACTGCGAGCACTGATCCAGCGTAAGGTTAAAAGATTCAAAAACGACAGATTAAGTAAAATGATCGATGCCAATAAATGTAACAGCGACATTAATGTTCCCTGGCGTACGATCTCAAGAATTAGTGGTAAAAAGATATCAAACGATTCTAGTTATGTTGTCGTCAACAAAAACAAACTCACATCTGAAATCGACAGATGTGAATCGTTCAGTAACTACCTTGAAAACTGGTATATTCCTTTCGATCGCGATAATGTCGCAATATCGGACATGGTGGAGGGGGCTGTCCTCGGTCAAGCATATGCCCCCGCCACCCAACCTTGCCGAGTGTCATTCACCGAGCTGAGGGACTTAATTAAAAAACTGCCAGTAAACAAAGCTGCTGGCCATGATGAAATAACAGTCAAAATGATTAAAGCTTTTCCTATCAAAGCAATATACATCCTCCTCGAAATATATAATAAATGTTAAACATTATTATATTAAATGTTAAACATTATTATACTATTAAAACATTTCCCAGCAAATTGGAAAACAGCAACTGTTGTCATGATCCCAAAGCCGGGGAAGGACCCAACAATAATAAATAATCAAGGACCTATTAGCTTGTTACCAATACTCGGCAAGGTACTCGAGAAACTAATATTAACAAGGATGGAACTGACCATCGCCGAAAAGAAATTAATTCCGGATTTTCAAGCCGGATTTCGACGAGGGACTTCCACGACTCACCAGATCGTGAGACTCGCCGAGGATATAATTGATGGGTTTAATGGGAACCTGCGTACAGTAGCCTGCTTTCTGGAATTTCAGTCCGCATTTGATAAAGTTTGGCACAACGGGATTATTTACAAATTAATTACTTACCACATCCAATTATATTAAAAACAAAATATTTCCGTGGATAAAGTCGAAAGACCAGGAGCCACTGTAAGAACTATATCCTGCTTCGCCGGAGAGAACACTCCGTCTCCGTGTCCAGTTAGTCTTCTCTCCCGAAGATGGCAACTTAGTTGTCCAAATACGTATCGAGAACAATACTTGCTAAGCGCGATCACGGAGAACCCCAACCCCCGCTGGTGGGAATTCTTCAACGGTTAGTTTGCTCGCAAACAACGGCTATTTGGAGCTTTTATCTAACTCCGATGTTATTCCATATGGTCATACCAAGTTCTTACAAGTTTTCTTGGTTTAGCTCAATATTGTTAAAAGAGGAGGTTGGAATGGTGGTTTTGGGTTGTGCAGTGATGTTTGCATAGGATTGTTGGTGAGTAGGTAGGGTGGGGGAATGGTTAGGTGAAGGAGTAAAATTAGCATTAACTTTATTCCCGAGGAGAGCAATTCTTTTCCTCATAGTATCTTTAAGTTTGATATAGGAAGGACAACCTTTATAATTGGCAGTGTGTTGTCCGCTACAATTGAAACACATAAGGGCAGTTTCGTGCTTGGTTGGACATTCAGTAATAGCATGGTTCATACCACATTTGACACAATTAGGTTTAAGAGCACAGAAGTTTTTAGTATGACGAAAGTTTAAACAATTTAAACATTGTGGAGGGCCAATAGGTTTTACAAATGGTTTGATGGCTACTCTCATTCCAAATGGAAGGATGAAAAATCATTTCTTGACCTTAGAGTCAAAGAGAGAGGTTGTGCTTACCTGAGCTCCCGAGTGGACCCCCAGTGTGACTGACAATTAGCCGTTGAGCCCTCATTTCCCGGTGTTTTGCAGTTGATCTAGCTGAGCTGTAGTTCCCAAGGAGTAGTGTTGAGTGGATTTAAGGCCTTCTTTTCTAATTAAATTTTTTGTTTGCTTTGTCTTATAAAAGCCATAGTTGTTATTTTTTACTTCTAATTCATCAGTGTTTCAGTGTTTATCCGAGTTAAATTACTGTTGTTTTTCTTTTTTATTTTTAACGATAAGTTAATCTCCTCACAGTTAATACTTCCGTTTGCTCAGCTTTCATAGATAACTTCTTGTGTATTTCTATTTTGCTTTCACCGTTATAAGCTTTATTCCTGTTATTTTTAGCTTGTTCTGTTCACACATAGGTCTATTTCCTTAGATTGTCTTTTTTCCACCTGGAGTGTTAGTTTTTGAATTCTTCTGTTAGTATAAGGCGTCACTCTATAAGCAGCTTCATTTTTATATCAATTTTATATCAGGTCTTGCGTCGCAGGAGTCAGTTTTTTTATCCGAGTGCAGTTATCGTTGGCGGTTTTCCGTGTTCAGTTAGCTGAGTGTGGTTACGAGGCACTTGTGTCTCGTATCACGGACCTTGAGAGAGAGGTTGCGGACCTCCGCTCTCTGCTCGAAGGGTTTCGTCTTGTTTCGGCTTGCGCAGGACCCTCCGTCACGAGCCCTAAAGCTTGTCGTGCCTTAGAGGCACCTCGGCCTTGCCCGAGTACGAAAGTAGGCAAGCATATCGGCTCCTCTGCAGAGGATACCACTCGGGTCGTTGCATGCCCATCCCCGAGGGCTGATGAGTGGAAGGTGGTCTCTAACCGCGGTGCTCGCGGTTTTGTGCTGCGACAGCAGTGGAATGGTGACGCTCCGGCTGACTCACTCACTGTTAGCAATAGGTTTGAGGTGTTGACGGACCTTGCACTAGAGCACTCGCCCGTTGCCACGGAGGAGGCTGGGCCGAAGGAAGGCCATGGGGGGAAAGGAGTGTTAGATATAGAGAGCTCCAACGTCCGACGTATAATGTCTCCGTTGCAGCGAAGGGCCCGCCGGGAGTTGTGGAGCGATTGTTCTCCAGGTGTATACCAGAAGGTACGGTGCCCCAGGTGACGAAGGAGTTGAGGGCGGCGGTCAAGGAGACGGTTTGCTCCTCGCTGTGTGTGGTGGCTCATGTTGGCACCAACGATGCCTCGGGGCGTGGCTCTGAGGAGATCTTGGACTCGTTTGAGGACTTGGTCTCGGAGGTTGCTCGCGTCCGGGGTCGTTTGGGGTTAGCATTGAGCTCTCCATATGTAGCATTGTCCCGCGGATTGACCGAGGTCGCACGGTTTGGAGTAGGGTGGAGCGGCTAAACCGTCGGCTGAGGGATTTCTGTCGGGGCAAGGGGGTGGACTTCGTCGAACTGCGCCACATTCTTGACTCGTGTAGGGTACCCCTAAATCGCTCCGGAGTCCATTATACGGTCGAGGCTGCGGGGAAGGTAGTGAGTAGGGTGAGGGTGATGTGATGTGGGTGCTTTTATAGGTTAGCCTGTGATAAATGAGTTGATGAGATAATGAAATTAAATAGGGTAGGGCTGAGTTTAGGAAACATAGGCACCCACATAAATACGTATGATAAATTGAGCGAGTCCTGCACGAAAAAAGTGATATTAACGGAAGCGTAAAGGTGGATGCAACTCCTGAAAAACTAAAGAGCGAGATGATAAGAGGATCAGATTTAATAAGCGAGACGAGAGATTTAAAAATTATAGTCGTGAATTGTAGAAGCATTCGAAATAAGCAGGCGGAGTTAATTAGTCTTGCAAGAGGTACTTGCGCAGATATAATATTATGAACCGAGAGTTGGTTATGCGAAGATATCTCATCGAGCGAGAATTTTCCTCCGGGCTATGTCGTGTATCGAATGGATAGACTGAGCAGAATAGGCGGTGGAGTGTCTATAGCAGTTAAAGATCATTTGAATAAAGAGTAGAAAAAAAACACTGTAAAACTTCCACACTATTGGAATTTATTTCCGACCGGTTTCGGCGCAGAGGCCATCATCAGGTGAGGAAGTAAGGGAGGTAGCAGTATTATATATTTAGAGGAACTTTGAGGGGAGGGTAAGGAGAGGGGAAGGATTACGAAAGGTATATTCGTTAGTAAGGTTTTCCACAGAAGTAATTTCCATAATCTCAAGTGCGTCCAACTTTCTCCCCTTCGGTTCCCGGTGGAGGTTCTTCGGAGAAAAGGAACTGCGGTGTCCGCTCTCCAGCAGGTGGGCTGCAAATGCTGAGGTAGAAGGGTTCTCAAGCCGGTAGCTCCGTAGGTGTTCCTGGACCCTTGTCTTTACCGGTCTGCCGCTCTGGCCTCGGTATCCCGGAGAACAATTGTCGCACTGCAATTCATAAACCCCCGATAGTGCAGAAGGATCCGTGCTGTCCTTTACCTTAGATAAGGAACGTTGAAGGTTTGAGGGGTTGTAGAATGCCGCCCTCATATTCTTCGGGAACAGGTTGGAGAGTTTATAGGAAATGTTCCCCATAAAAGGCATCTTCACCCATTTTATCTTGGGTTCGTCATGGGAACAAAGGGAAGGAAAGATGGAGGCAGAGGCTATTTTCCTATTTTTCTTTCGTAGTAGTTTTTTCACCAATTCTTCAGAGTAACCATTGTTCCGGGCTATGGCTTTAATAGTGGAAAGTTCTTTTGAAAAGGCTTCGGGGAAGAGAGGGGCATTCAAAAGGCGGTCGATTAGGGAGTGGAAACTGGCGTGTTTATGGGAATGGTGGTGGAATGAATTAGAAGGGATAACATGGTCAGTATAAGAATTTATCCTAAATATTTCAAAGGATGCCTTCCTATTGATTATAGAAATGGACAAGTCCAAGAAATGTAAAACACCATCAGCTTCTAGTTCGTCAGTAAATTGATGAAAAATGTTAGTATGAAGAGAGTTCAGCAAATTGACAAACAAGGAGATTTGACGGGCCGTCCCCTCCCACACACAAAACACATCATCGACATAACGTTTCCAAAGAAAAATGTTTTTCACAAGTCCATGCCCTGAAGAAAACAGTTCCTCTTCAAAGTTGTTCATAAATATTTCAGCAAGTAAGGGTGAAAGTGGAGAGCCTATTGCTAAACCTTCTTTTTGCAAGAAAAATTGATTAGGTATTGAACTGGAAATAGTTTTGCGACACACACAATTTCACTAAGCACATAAATTCAGCCACAGTTTCATTATTAAGACCACTCTGTTTGAGGATAGAACAGAGTATCTTTAGAGTTTTATCAATCGGAATGGAAGGGAATAAATTGGACACATCAAAGGACACTAAGGTAGCACTTTTAGGGAAGTCGAGGGTAGATAAATATCTTGAAAAGTCTATAGAACTCGATATGCCATGTGCAGGTTTAATGTTAATCACCGGATTACAAAATTCAGTTTTTCAGCCAATTTATGGGTAGGAGACGACATTGCAGACACCACAGGACATACAGGTATATCTGATTTATGGATTTTAGGAAGACCATAAAGTTTGGGAGGTTGGGTTGGGTTGGGAGGTTCATCGATACAAGATAATATTTTTCCCTAGAACTAAACACTGATTTGATGGAATTTAAAGTTTCTTTTAGATTTTTTTGAAAAATCGGGGTCGGGTCTTTGGGCAGTTCCATTACATTATTAGCCTTAATAAATTCCAAACATTTTGTAGTGTACTCATCCCTATCCAACTCCACAGTACATTTTCCCTTATCGGCTTTTACTACCACTAAATTGTACCACTCAAAAACTTTTTTTATAACGGCACTTCAAAACTGTCAATTGGAGCTTGATACGAAGAATACCACTTGTAAATCGCGATGAAAAATATACTTTTTGTGACTGTACTTTCATTTTGAAGAGCCACTTCACAGTCTGCAGCTAAGTTTTTAATATCACCAATGGTTACAGGGTTAGGGGGGGGGGACTGTAAACCAAAGGATAACACATTTGAAACAGGAGGAGGAAGGGCGATTTTCGACAGATTCACAATTCTCGCGTGGAAACCATGCAGGCTTGTGTTCTTTTGCAAACAGGTAGGACGTTGGGACGAGCACAGATTATCTAATTTCTTGTTTAACTTTTTTGATTTGATGCACGCAAATTCGCTCACTTCCTCACGAAAATGAATGACAAGGAAAAATGAAAAATGGAATGACAAGGAAGAATGAAATTTGAAAAAAAAGAAGACGTCGCCTGCCGCCCTGAAAGCTCTTCGAACAGCCAAAGTCATCTGGATAAAGTCTGAATTGAAGATGTGGTGTTCTCAGAGAGATTCTTTATCTCAATACCTGGCAGTGTTGTGGGGTGAATTGGTGTCTAAACTACATTTTGTTGAGTGGTCCATTTTAGATGATAGTGTTCGTGAGGAAGTGAGCGAATCTTCCGTACCCAGCTTAACTAACGAAGAAGGAATTATCATTAATACGTCGATCGAAAAGGCGAACTTACTTAACTAGCATTATCAAAAATGCATCACCGTAGATAATGGTCTAGTAAACGATTTTGCAACGCGAGTTGATTCGGAAATGAGCCCAATTGAGTTATCAGTTGAAGGAATTGAAAAGTTATTGCGAGAGATTGACAGAAAAAAGGCGCCAGGTCCCGAAGGCATTCCCTCATTTGTAATAAAAACTTTAACTAATGAGCTTGCTCCTCTTCTTCTCGTCTTCTGTCGGAAATCATTAGATGAGGGCACAGTCATGGAAAAAAGCAAATGTAACTCCGGTTCCTAAGAAAGGTCGTATCCTAAAGCCAGATGATTATAGGCCAATTTCTCTCACCTCGATCTTCTGTAAAGTTATGGAGCATATCATAGCGAGCTCGATAATGCGCTTTCTATCCCAGAAGGGACCAATTAGTTATAGCCAGCACGGGTTCCGCAAAGGTAGGTCATGTAAAACTCAGCTTTTCCTTTTTATGAATGACGTAGCTTAGGCAGCAGATAAGGGTGGTAGAGCAGACGCATAATTCCTAGTTTTAGGAAGGCTTTTGACACAGTGTCTCACGTGAAACTAATTCAAAAGCTAATTGCCTAGGAGATCGACAAGAAAGTGGTCGGATGGATAAAATCTTTTCTCGTAAACAGATCTCAACGAGTTGCATTGGATGGAATTGTGATGTGTGATGATGTGGATCGTTGGTCCGGGTCAGGAGAAAGAGTTCCGGTTCAGGTAGAAAATAGGTGGATTACCTTTAACATTAGGAATTATTTTACGTTTATGTGAGACTACTTTAAAGGAATTACCGTTGCTACTAGATTGCCTTTTAAAATTAGTGACAATTTTAATTGGATGGTTTGTAACCGCACTTACAGATTCTGGTGAACTGGTAGCAGGTGCTGGTGTTGTAGCAGGTCCAAGCGATGGATGGCGGGAAACTTTCCTGATGAACTGCTCCCATTGCTCAGCAGTCATTTGTTTTCTTATGGGGTCGATTATAGAGATGGCCCTTGAAATGGACGTTTGTGGCTCCTCCGGAGGAATTGCCCTCTGACTCGCATTCAATTCAGCACTGCTGAAGATGTTGCTCATTCTCGCCCGTCCTCCTAAGGAGCTCAGTCGGGCTGTTGGATTCCTCCAATGTCGTATCTGCGTGCCTTCACGCTATTGCTTCTGAAGTTATACCCATTCTGTGTGATTGTTTACTTCCACTTCTTTCTTCCTCTTGGTGGTATGAAAAGTTGCCCTCCTAGGGATGCAATCGGCCTTCTGAAGCAAACCTTTGGTTGTGGGGTGTCCTCTGCAAGGCTGTGTAGGTGTTGATGCTGCAGGGATGGAAGTCTGGCAAGGAATTTCTTTGCCCGAAGAATGGCTGTTTGGTCGATGGAGTTGATGCCACTCAGGTTGTAGGTGATCTCATTTCTCAAGTTCCATCCTAGAGAGAGGATTGTCTTCAGAATGGTTCTCTCTGCTTTCCGAAGTATGTCCCAGGAATGTATTCATTGGCATGCACATCCATGCGATCTACCAATAATATTGTATTACTTACTTCCACTTCTTGACTATTGCTGCCGAGGTAGTGTGATATACCAGTATGCCATGCTATACCAAGTAGATAATCCGTTCTCTTCTTCCAGGTACCACAACAAAGTCCTATTGACTTCTGTTTGTTGGCTCTTGACCCGGAGACTTCCATATACTTGCCCATTAAATAATTTAGCTTTTGGAATTCTTCGTCTTTGGTAATGAAAAGATGAATGTCATCTGCGTATGCTTTAGCAACCAATTTCCTATTGACGGAACCAGGTAGTGGCAAACAACGACTAAGAAAAGGCTGTATAATTATCCTGACATGGGGCATCCTTGGGGCATCCCTTTACTTAATTTGATAAGAGTGGTAAATTTACTAAATATCTTCACCAAGAAGTTCGAATCTTTATACATCATTTTTATAGCTTAGATTATTTTGTCTCAAAAACCAAATCTCTGTAATGTTTTGAAAAGACACTGGTAAACAATGTTATCGAAAGCAGTCTCTTAATCTAGGGAAATGATTGCAGAACCCTGTCCTGTTCGATTGAAGAACTCGATTGAGTCTAATAGTAGGTGTAAATTGTCAAAAATAGATCTTCCTGGAGCACTACAGCTTTGGTCTGGACCAATTAAGTCTTGCATTGCATATCCCAATCTCGTAGATATGGCCTTTGCTATTATTTTATAATCTGCATTGGTCAGTGTGATCGTCCTACAGTTGCTCAACTCAAGCAGGTCTCCCTTCTTGGGTATGAGCGACAGTATTCCTCGCTTCATAGAATGAGGCAACTCTTCCCTTTTGAAGCTCTCTTTTAAGACCTCAAGAAAATTTTTCTTGAGCAGTTTCCAGAACTTAATGTAAAACTCACAGGGGAGTCCATCTGATCCTGGAGCTTTCTTCCTATTAACGCTTTTAAGAGCGCACATAAGCTCGTCTATTGTAAAGGGAAGGTCGCACTTATTCTTATTTTCTATGCTTAGAGTATTTATGTTTCAATATATGGGGGTGACTGAAACTTCTGGGCGAATCCGACGGCGAAAATGTACATATTCTGGTCAAAGCTGGTAATGAAGATGATGATGCATACTTGCATCAAAAATAGTTTGCTGTATATCTGCAAAGTTCATCAGGTTCCTCTACTATGTGTCTATGATTCTGAGTCTTGTAAGTCGCTTGAAGCTTGTTTTTCGTATCTGTGTAGCTATTTTAGATCTTGATAGATTTTCATGCTCTACATTATTTTCTATATTTTGGATGATCAGTTGGTCTTCGCTTTCTTTCCTATACAAAGAGATGACAGATTTTTGGGTTTCTTTTACACCGTCTGTGCCATTGGTGTTGTGAAAGTTCTTCTCTAATTCTTTTAGCTCTTTCATTGATCGCTGTTAGGTTATTTTAAGGATGGGTTTTGCTAAATGTTGCACTTCTAACTTTAGCGTATCTCACTAATGCAATATGTCATCACTCTCATTGAGCTGATATAAATGTATTATTAATGTGCATCACAAAAATCTGGGATATCAAGATACTCTGTGTTAAGTCTCCAATTAAATGAACTTTACCTGTCAATATTGGTTTCTTTGAGGAACATCATGACACCTAAATGATCCGGGAAGGATGGTATGGCTCTCACGCTTTGGAGTTTGGATTTATTTCCTTATTTCGGGCCTCCTCCGAGGGGACTGAGGCCCGAAATAAGGAAATTGATGGACAGATAAACATCAGATAACCCCATAGCATCAGAGTGATGATAAGCAACCTTATCATCACTCTGGCAAAATCCTATGTACAAAAACAGCTCCATTAATTTTTTAAGGGGAAGGTGACTGACATCAAATATGTTCATACTTTTGTCTCACTCAAAAAAAAAAAAAAAAGAATTATGGATGAAAAGAAATACTTGCTATCAAGTGGAGGTTTTAAAAACTTTCTTATTCTTTTGGGGATATAAGGGCTACTTCATAAATAAAGAAACGGGTTAGCTCAAAGAGACTGTATTAAAAAGTGAAGCCCGAATAAGGAACTAAAAACTAAAAAGATAAAGCCACAAGTCCTCTCTTACTTAGGTAATAAATAATGGTGATAATAATAACACAAACATCTAAAAGTGCACATGTGCACTAACACGTGCGCACAAACACGGGCAAACGAGAATTCACACTCGACACATAACTACTGAAAAGCCGAATCTCCCTTACGAAGGAAATTGGTACCTGCCATATTCCCAAAGAACCAGGAAGAAATAATAATCAAAAACACCTGCCGGCACATACATGATTACTGCACCATGAGGATAAGCTCTCCTTTATTCACGGAGCTGTGAATGCGAGCTCTTCCTTATTTACGGAGCTGGGGAAATGAGCTCTCCCTTTTTAAGGGCACAATAATAATAACACATGCTAGGACTTCAAATTTATGAACCTGAATTTTAGTTATTAGTGGAGCATCTAAACCGTAATGTGAATGGCCATCTACTGAAAATGCTGTGGAGTATGGCAGGGTTACCCTAATTAATTAGTGATTAACTACCCTATGTAATATGGTGTTGTCTCTAAACTCAATGGATATCATTATATCTTGAAGTTACCACATGCCATCAGCGACATATATAATAATAATATTTATTTAGCCAAAGACCAGGTAATAGGTATAGGCATCATCAAAAGAAAATCATACAAACATATGGAAATTAACAATTAGCAGATACAGTAATTATAGATATGTAAAAGAAAAAAGAGCAGTGAAAGAGCAATAAAACATTATAAAACAAACATAGTTCAAAGATCACACAAAGGACATGTTAAAAGAACAAAATATACAGCATTAGTTAGAGAGAAACATAGAGTTGGTTGCATGGCTTAAGAAATTAAACAATTATGTTGATATTCATACTTCGAAATTCGTCAATGGAGTAGAATGGATTTAGTAAAATCCAGTCATGAATGACTTTATGAAAGTTTTTTAAGGGTGTATCTCTTACTCTTGAGGGTAGCTTATTAAAAAATTTAATTGCAGAGTAATTTAGGCTATTTTCGGTCTTCTTGAGTCGATGTTGAGGGATGTCAATCAGTTCAGAGTGACGAGTATTGTGTGAGTGGATACTGGAACGCAGGTTAAACTTATGAAGATTTTTTTTAGCATAAAGGAGTGATTCAAATATATAACATGAATATACAGTCATAATCCTTTGTTGAATGAACGAAGGCTTACAATGGTCTCTTAAGGAGGAGCCAGTTATTAATCTTATTGCCTTTTTTTGTAGTAGTAATATACTGTGAACATGAGAAGCTTGTCCCCATAATCTTATTCCATACATTACATGAGGGTGAAAAAAGGCAAAATATACAGTTCNACACCACAGCAGGAAAACATTCACAAGAAGCAGAGAGTGAAAAACCTGCAAAACCTACTGATAGTTAACTAAACTTTACAGAAAAGGCCGTTAAAATCACATTTGAGAAGCAAAGAAAATGGCACAGATACATTATTTGATAGACATAACAAGTAGAAATGAATTGTGATAAAAAATCAGAAAAGAATATTTTGATATTCATATACAACAGTTCCAAAAGAGGTTAGTATCAATATAGCAATAAAAAGAATTCCTGTAACTGGAATTTTGTGGGATATTTTTTGAATTTGTGGTTCTAAACATATTGATACTGAGCGGACACAATGGATTCTAAGCAAACTAAGCTAATAATATGCGAGAATAACAAATTCTAAGTGCACTCAACATATTCTAAAAGGTCTCAACGCATACTAAGCAAGAACAATGGGTTCTAAGCAAACTCAGTGCATTCTAAACAGTTTCAACATGTTCTAAGAGGTCCCAACACATTTAAAGGAGGTACAAACACCTAGCATTCAAATCACATTTTTAGCTTGTTGTTGTTATGTATTGTTTGAGGAGACAATGAGCCCCTAACACAACTTGCCCTTATATCTATTTCTCTTATTTTGCCCTCAGATGGGCTAAAGTAGCAGAAGAGGGTTGTATAATACCAATTAAGTCTTCTGCAAATGTACTTTCTCTAAAATTTTATCATGCTATCTTGTAACCTCCTCAATGTTCCTGGCAATTGATAATAAACCATATTTTCCTAACCCGAAGTGCTGAGAATCTATGATTGTCTTCTATTTAAGGCTCATTTTCAAGTTTGGTCAATACAATAAATGGAATATTGATTGGATGGAGAGAAACTGGCTGTCATTGTTTCTTCCCATGCATATAGATTTCCAACTAGGAGAACATATCATTACTCTGAACAGGTTTGCCATGATTTTATTCTATTTAGAAGCAAGATAGAAACTTAAGATTCAGCTTCATCTTATGGCATTTAAATCTTACTTGCCCCCTTGTCTTATGTGTATTTGATACAGCAGCATTTATTAACCTCTAATCTTAAGATATACTTAAAGAAATATATAAATAGTGTAAATTGTTACATTTAAGACCTTCTTCGATTGATATGTATGAAAGAACCATATGGAAAGCTTCACCTATCCTGACATGAATTCTTAAATTGATCTTTTAAAACATCAATAGCGAAGTAATTTCAATGAACTTTTATTTCTTTATAGATTAATTCCATTACTGATTATCCACATATTCTACAAACAGAATATTTCAATGTTTCTTCTAGTAAAATTGGAAATAATAATTGTTTAATGTTAATTTTATCATAATAATTATCTTTTAAAGTTACCTTTTGCTAAAATGGTGAGAAGAGCTAATACTTTATCAAATTCTATTGATATATTTTTTGTCAATGCAACAATTTCTATTTTATCAAAAAAGTAATGAATATACTCTTTAAAGTGTATTGTTCATTTTCTGAAATATCAGATCTTTCTGCTTTAAGGATATTCTGCTTTAGTTGTGTAGTAGATTAATGTTCTCCTGTTTAGACAATGTCTACAGACTCTAACATTCAAATTCTTCTGAGGCCAATTAATTTCTTTCTTTCGATTCTCCACTACTGTCACCAGCCTTTTCAGAATCTTAAATTAGAAAAAATAGAAACTACATTATAGATACCATCTCTCCTGAACGTTTATAGTACAATCACCTTCCAGAATATTGTTATGGATAAATACAGGACTAATAATTTGATTTCTGCTTTTTCCCTCCATGTCCCTTTCTTTAGATTAAACTCTTTTTTCTCAACTTTCCATCATTAAACGCTCCTTAATCTATCACATCTGTATAACAGTATATTAACTCTTTCTCCTTCATCAGTATGACTTAGATTGCCACCTCTACTTGTATTTGAGATTGTAGTTGTATAATTAGTTTTATTCTTCATTCCTTTTCATTGCATTTTATTATATGATTGTCTTCAATCCATTGTAAAGGCCTTGTGCTGTTTATGGGTTTCTGTGAAATAAATATAGGTAAATCTTTGATAGCGGTTCCATTTTATAATTAAATACCTTAGGCTACATTTTGTATATCTTGATTATTGCATTTGAAACCGAAAATGGTTCCCTGGCTCGTAAACTAAATAAATTATAAGTATTTCAAGTGGCATCGACGCAACCGCTCGCCATTTCATACCTTTACCCCTGATTTTATGTTTACGGGTTAAATGAAAGTTCATCGTTCATCAATTCCGGAACCTTCCGTTCAGGTACATCAACATCAGTAGAACAGTTTGAGTAAACACAAGTTATGAATTCCGCCATTTCTCTTGTGTCCTTATTGGTGTTTTGTGATCGTGTCTGTATTTCGATATATTCTTTTCCAGTAGTTATCGATGGTGAAGTAAACAATCATGGAGACCATCATGTAGAACGTGTTTGGAGGATAGAGTTGTAAGTGTAGAATTTTTCCAATAATCCTGTCACTAGAAATTAAATGTGTATTTTTCCGAGAATAACTCTCTCCAAATGGCATCATCGGCGGAAGAAACGTTTCTTCACAGCCAGGTTCTTCGAAGTTCGGACTTGAGTTAGGGTAGGTATTTTGGCAACGAAAACCTGTTGATTCTCGTTCATGATGTCGGCGGGTCTTTTGAGCATTTGGCACGGACTGTCGCGGCTCTACATAATTAACTATGAGGATAATGGAGTGATAATACTTCTGCTGAATGAGATTTACGTATGACATTTTTAAATGTGGATCGACCGATAATAAACTCACGAGCTAGCTTTGTTGGTGTATGGTAGTACGGTAACGTTTAATAAATGAGTAGAGACTTTTGAAATTACAACTACGAATTCCAAGCAGTTTATTTCAATACATTAATGGTATATTTCTATTATTATTGCAAAACGTATGAGTGAGTGTATTAATACATATACGCATGGGATTCTGTCAAGCATATCTCTGAGTTTTCGTATTTTGTTTGTTCCTCCTTAGAAGCGTCCATGGGTGGCCAGTTTTCATGATATCGTATGCATATTTTTTCAACAAATTGCTCAAATTCAAGGCCTTCAAAGGAAAATACAATTCGTTGAGAGATATTAACAAATGTCCTCAAATCGAGAAGGTGGAGTTCCAGCATTAGAAAGGTGAGTTAGCTTTTGAACTGCAAAATATCGTGCAAAATACTTCATAAGAAACATTCCTAATTGTCATCGTATTCTATGTAATTGGATAGTCTTAGTTGTTTTATCTCGAATTTTATATTACTGTCCTTTGTGTATGGCCGTTATTTAGAGTAAATGTTGTTTGGTATTATGAATCGTTGCTGGACTTCATTGGCAGCAGAAGGGGGTCGCATAATTACTGCAAATGTACTCCCAATTTATCAAGCAATCGCAGCCTAATATAATTTTTACCAAACCTGCGTCTGGCAGGGGAACCTTTTCCACTGCGTCAAATGCCTTGAACGGAGGCAAATAAAAATTGTCACGAGCTCATTGAGTGTTGTCTAATTTTGTCTCTTTTGGCATTTCCTTTNCATTGGCGGTTTGCAGGGCTTAAATGTATATGTAGATACTATAAGAACACCAACAATCTTTCTATACACAGAATACCCATTGATGACGAACACTTATGAGAAAACTATATATTGCTCTACGTTCTTGGCTCATCACTTTGCTGACATTTCTCTCTTCTTGGCAACGAAACAATTTAATCTTGAATTAAAGTTTTCCATAGAATAGTGAATATTTAAACATGAGCATAAAGTTTTAGACAGTTTTTCGAATATGTATTTGGGGTTAATGCAGCTATTTTCCAATTTCAGGAAAAAACTCACAATGAATGATTTTAACATACTTTCCTTATTTTCTGAGCATTGCATTAATTTCCTATATTTTGGAAAAGTCCACCTGATATACACAAGACAAGATGCGCTTTGATGAGGAAGAGGAAAATAGAGAATTCAATCACAGGAATAGCACATGGAAGTGGAAGCCAAAAGGAAGAAATAAAGAATGAACTAAGAGAAGTGTTTCATTATTATCATCAATTGACCAAATGCAACTGAGTTTGGAGATTATATTCATTGCAAAGAAGATCTCTTTTTCAATCGGCATAATTTTATTAGAATCTGTAATCTTGTAAATGAGAAAATGACCAATTCATATTGGAAGGATTTAAGAAAGGTGTAATACTTTGCACGATTGAGTTGTACGGCTGATCCCAAACGAATAACAAGTGTGAAAAATAGTGACGTGACTGGACCCAGGTCTCCCACTTTTCAGGACAACAAATCAGGATTCCAAGTTTTTATAGTAACACAAAACAACAACGTCTGCATGATGGGTTATATGTTGTTATGCAAAATGCATTCAATGTATTATTCTTACAAAAACAGTTTCTTCTTTGCCCAAATCCAATAATTAATCTCATGAAGAGAATCAATACCTTTAAAATGACTAATATTCGAGGAAAAGTGTTATGATTCCATAGGATTCTGCATATTTTAATATGCAAGGCACAGATGGGACATATTTTACTTAAAATATGTCTTCAAATGCAGACTCCAATGAATTAAAGAGAATAAAAATATCGAATTCTCACCTTTTCCAATAAAAGGTTAAAGGGGCAGTTCCAAACACAGAGGCAATCTCATCTCCGATGACTTGGAATTGTCCAACTGAAGACTCATTCAAACTGCAATAAATCACAACCACACTTGTAAGGATCACAATGCCTAAATTCACTTACTTTTAGACAATTAAATTGTAAACTTCTAACAGCTTCAAGTATTTGTGATCTTGGATTTTTGTGTGCATTATCATTTGGTTAAACACACTATGTTTGAAAAATAGAAGATATGGTGTGAGGCTTACGTGCACAAGGAATTAAGAAAGAAGTTGGATCCAAAGGCAAAGAAGATGGATACAACGAACAAGTAAATGGGAATAGGCTGTTATTAATACTACTAAGCTGACCCATGGAGGTGATGTTGTCTTCATTGAGGACAAATTTGCAGTCTGCACAGGTGGAGGAGGAGAAAAACAGCAAGTTCCAGAGGAGGGGCAATATTTGGGGAAATAGAAGAGGAGCAGCAGAATCTATTCTGTGATATTCTACTCTGTGTTCCAGCCTGTGGTATAAGCAGACCAATAACTAGGACTGTGATTCTAGCTGCCCATAAACAATATAGTTTTATCCATAAATGCTAACTACTTTTAGGTCACCACTGTGCTGAATTGTGTATAAATTACCTCGTATAATGTCAATAAAAACAACAAAACAAACATATACATCCATTTTTATATATATAGTAGATACAGCACATTTTTCGGACCTGTGTGCTCCAGTTTAAGCATAAGGGTGATTCCGAGATATTCAACTCACTCCACTGCATTTATATTCAAATACTTACATTTTACAGGTCATTCTGAGGCAATTGTTTTCTTTCAAAGAAATTAACTACAGAGCATTTACTTAAATTCAGATATAGTTGCCATTTATATATATTTTAATATTTAGAACCACCTTTGCATATTAACTATACATTACTATATGAAATCATTCACCCACTCAATTACTTCCTTATTAATTCCAGCAGATTTTAATTTTTAAAGAGGGATTCTGTCGAAAGTTTTCTTTAAATCAAGCAAAATAGCATCCAGAAATATAAATCGGAAAGTTTGTTTGTATGTATGTAAGCATATATGCAGGCATATTGTTATTTAATTTTTACAAGTTGGGTTTCATTGTTTCTAGTAATAACCGTGTTATGGATATTACAATGGTTACAATACTGTTAATCTCCCCAAGTTCTTTACTACTAATTCTGTTTACTTGGCTATTTTTTCTGGAATAAGTGATTTGACGATTTCGACTGCGAGTTATTGCTTTGACAAATATTAATCCTTCCTGATTAATTCTATAAACGAAGATATTACCCCATTTATTGTCTTGAATGATGTTGACTGTCATGATTTATAATTTGTATTTTCTATCTTATAGTATGCTACTCGGTTATTATTAATTTATCTTAGAGATAGTTACTGAAGGGGATTCTAAAGCATAAAATTAATGTACATTTAACGCAATGGTCCTATGTTTGATGCTAGGATGGTTCAAACTTCTCCCATTTAAAATACATGGGGTGGCTATTTAAAATCTTTTTCCTGGGCACTTTCCGATAAGTAAAATAGCTTAAAATTGCAAAAACTAGTACAACTAATGGGTTTAGTTCATATTTAAGCCAAAGAACTTCTGAATTGGTCCTTGGTTTGATGCCAGGGCACGATAACTTAGTGTTGAACTCTATAATTAGAAAACGTACAGCAAAATATACTTTTTTTAAAAGTCCACACCATTTAATTGACATTAATGCCCTAAAAAACATAAAAAATGGCAAATTTACAGTTAAAAGTTCCGAGATTCGCTCTATAAACGAGTACATTTACAGCTTTATGTGCAAATCTGCCTTTTACACTTTTCTAAATGACAGAAATGGTAAAAATGGTAGAAATTAAATACCTGTTGCTGGTCTGACGTCCCTCTGCCTCACCCGTGAATCCAACCGGCGGCTCCTCCTTGTCTGTTATCAACGACATCTGGTGGAAGAAA
>KZ309120.1:3171-14672 GCA_000376725.2 Ladona fulva | reverse complement strand
GTGTTGAAAGTGGGTACATTGATTGCTACTAACTCAAGTAGATAGCAGGAGTCAATGTAATTAAAACATAAACTAAAGAGAAACATGTGATTGAGCCCTTTGATGTTCAAGTGAAGGGAGAATCATTATTGTGCTAATTCTGTCATAGGACAATTCCTTACAATCAACGCCTAATTTAAATCAGACTAATCGGAAAAACTTCATTTGTACCTTTTCCTTTCTTCTTCTCTAGCAAGATTTGGTGGAATTCCATTATAAATGAAATAATAAATACAACTTATACTTTTCCACAATTATATTTTTGGCTTTGCTACCAATGCTTTCTGTTTTTCTACATCTTGCAATTATATTTATGAGCATTTTACTTCACAATACAGCCATTCGATAGTCTAAATCTACTTACAACTTTAACTCGAGATTGTTTAGATTACATTGCTGAATTCAAAATATTGGAATACAGAAAAGAAATTTGACTTTTCTTATGATTCATATAATATTCTTATTCTTTCTAGGTATTATAAATGTTGTTCACTAAAATTAGTATGAACAAACTGTTGAAGAATATAAGGGAAAAAGCTATTTAATAAGCAGTTACTACAACAGACAGAATGTGATACCTTGCGAATGAGCTTTCCAAGAACTTTCGATACACTTATGAGAATCACTGGAGATAATTTCAGTCCATAAGAACATTTAGAGAAAGTATAATTATTTATTGTAACCACCATGATCTTTTCTTATTAACATTACCTATTCTCTTTTCAAATATAATTAATTTTTTTGCTATCATGATAATTAGATCATTAGATACATTGAGATTTGTTCAGATAGAACTGGAAAGTTTTAAGACATCATCTTGTATGACTGCAGATGTTATTTACTTATTCAATTAAAGTATTCACCTTCAAATTCATGCAATTGAGGTATTGAGGACAATATCCCATATCTGTGGTTGCTGTAGTGACTGATGTATTACGTCTAATAATCGTCATCTATTTTTTACAGGTACTGCATTCACTCATCATACATTCCTCGAGGACAATGTAGGAATTATCCTGCCTTTGGTGTTCATATTGACATTGCTCTTAGGCCTGGGACTTCCAGAACAGGTGAAGATCTCCGTTCAACTGAGCACCAGAGATGATGGGGAAGTTGGCGCTTCTCTTTACATAGCAAACCCATCACGGGAACTATTTAAAAACTCAAGCTTGCTGTTAGATATCGATGCTTTCATGGATAACTCCAGGAACTTAATCGGTGCCAGAGGATTTATGAAAGATCAATTAAAGTCTGTGTGTATGCATTCTTTAGCAATAGACACCTTTCTAATTGTAAATTAGAAATTAAGTCTACTTTTAAATCAGAGCCTTGGCAATATTCTATGCAATTCTAAGTTATACATATAAAAAGCAAAATCCATCCCTCTGTCTGTCCCCTGCCTTATCTCAGAAATGGCTTGATGTTATATCAAGGAAACCATACTATGTTTCTATGAGTTAATTATTTTCGTATTTTAGAAGGCTTGGGTTCAAATCCAGAGGCCCTTAACATGTTTTCATAAGAAATGTACGTAAAGTTGGTTTAAATACAAGCAGACTTTTTTCAGTAACAAAATTGAACTACAAATATCAGTCCTACGAAATGGAGACAAGTGTCAAAAGAAAGAAAAATGATAAAAAATTATTTACTACAAAATATTCCCTGCAATCAATTAATTGTTAGCAAATTGATTTGAAATTCATCCAACATCAAATAAACCATTGACCAGTGACAACTATATTGAGTTATAATACTCTTTTGATGGACCCATTCTGGCTTATGAGGACTGGATATATATGTTAACAGATGTATGTTTAAATAAATTAAGTTCCTTCAATCTTGACTGGTGCATTTACATGTATTGATGTATAACATTTTATATTAGTTACACCCGAAAAACTTTTATTGCACAGATTCAATTTTATAATTCATAGAGTTTGCAGTTGTAATAAAGGTTCCTCTACAGATGGTGTAAATTGTAACTGTATTTCTAATAGATTTTTATTTCTCACTCAGACACAAAAAGGAACAATCCCGTTCAACTGACTTGTGATGCTACTTCCAAGGACCAACAAATTAAGGAGTGTCAGTTGTCCAAGGAAGTGGAAATATCTGCCAGAATTGAAGAAATTAAGACTTTAAAGGAAAGAGAAATATCTGCTAAAGATGAAGAAAATAGGAGATTGTGGATGCAGAATGAAAATATCTCTGCAAGTGATGAAGAAGAAGTTAATTTGTGAATTTTCAAATCTTAACACAAATGATGTGATGATCTTCGGGAATATAGTATTTGTCAAAATAAATGACCTTATATCCAAATATATATCAATGGTCATCCCGTAAAAATGTAATTTGACATGGGAGCAGCTCAGTCAATTATCAGAAAAGATCTTTGGGTCAAACTCGGCAGTTCAAGGTTAGAGACAGCAGGGCAATTGATGGCATATGGTGACGAGGCACTGGACATCATGGGTCAGTACTGGGTCTATGTCCGTTAAAGGAACCGGATCCTCAGGCTGCCAATGGTGGTCTTAAATCAGGAGGACAAACCATTGTTCAGGCTCCTGTGGATATAGGCATTTAAGATGCGGTTACCCAAGGGTGTGTACAGTTGCGAAAGGAAACCTACTGCAAGGACACTCGGAGGCCAGTAATGGAAGTCAAAGACAAGGTGACAGCAGATGTTAGGATACTCCTCGACCAATACGGAGAGCTGTTTGAGGATCAGCTAGGCTAGATAAGGACACAAGGCAGTCCTACATTTGAAATCCGATGCCAAATCACAGGTAGTAGCGGCAGGAAGAGTGCCGTCTGCTCTAAAAAAGCCAGTTGAGGTAGAGATTGGAAGCTGCAGGAGTTATTGAGAGGGTGGACCCTGCAACTACAGCGATTGAATGGGCAATGCCGACTGTCAATGTGGACAATGGAAATGGAATTGTTTGGATCTGTGGAGATTTTTGAGTCACGTATAATCCTTAACTTATCCCGACCAGTATTCTATGCCAACATTCTAAGAGTTGACAGCAAAAATAGCAAGAGGACAAGCGTTCAGTCATTTACCTGAAAGATGCCTATTTGCAGATAGAAGTGACAGAGCAATTCCGGAGGTACCTTATTATCACCACACATGTGGGATATTTCCAATTCAAGAGGTTGCCATTTGGACTATCAGCCAGCCCGCTAATTTTCCAACGATATATGGATGAGCTCTTGCAAGGGATTGACTGCACTGGCACACTGTTGGATGACATATTCATCACTGGTCCGACAAGACAGGAACACCTGCAAAACCTCAAGGAAGTTTTCAAACGGCTCAAGCAAGCAGATTGCACCAGGTGTTGGTTTATGCGGAAGTCAGTCAATTAACTTAGGCCATCAAATTGGCCAGCAAGGCATCCATCCAACAGAGGAAAAGGTGGAGGCTATCAAGAAAACGCCAACTCGAGGAAATGTTAAGGACCTACGGGCATTTCTGGGATCCATTGATTTCCATGAGCACTTCATTCCTCAGCTACATGATTGCTGTGCCGATTTGCACCATCTTACAAGCAAGTCACGGAAGTGGGAGTGGACTGAGGTCCATGAGCAGGTATTCCAGAAAACAAAAGATTTGCTTTCAAGTCAAGCTTCAGTGGTTCCATGTGATGAAGCCAGACCACTGGTGCTAGCATGTGATGCATCCAAATGTGGAGAGGGGGCAGTCTTCTTCCAGACTATGATGGTCAGGCAATCACCACTTTGGAGTCGTTAAGTTCCACATCTATTTGTAGGAACGACCATTTAACCTCAAAACAAACCATAAGCCGTTGGAACGAGTTTTTGGAGAAAAGTGGGATTTGCCAAAGGTTGCCTGCAATCCATTGTAACGTTGGGCCTTGTATTTAAATGAATATTATTACAAGGTGGAATGCCAACCTGGCAAGGAGAACCAATGTGCAAACACTTTATCCCAGCTGCCAATGCCCACCACTATAAAGTCGTCAAGAGAGTCAATTTGTTAACCTGGTTATGCAAGGGAAAGTTGATGACTTAGCATTGTCGACCAAGATATTGCAACAAGTGACTGCAAAGGACCCATTGCTGTCCAAAATCAAACGCTTTGTGGACCTAGGATGGCCAATGTAGAATGACAAGGTTGAGTTGAAGCCCTACTTTGAAGAAGAGAATTCTTCTTCTGAGAAGAGATCTCGGTAGAATGTGGGATCATCTTGTGTGGTAATCGAATAGTAATACCAATGGCTCTACAATGACTGATGTTAGCAGCATTACACAAGGGCCATCCAGGAATTGCAGCAATGCGAAGTTTGGCTTGGTTCTATACATGGTGGCCAAAGATGGTCCAAGAAATAAATGACTGGGTTAAAGAATATCAAGCATGCCAAGAGAATCATGGCCAAGAACCTGAGGTACCACTATTCTCCTGGAATATCCCTGAGTGGCCATGGGAACGTGTTCATATAGATTTTGCAGGTACATTACAAAAGAAACAGTGGTTTATCTTGGTAGATGCATATTCCATATGGAATGAAGTGGTTCAATTGAAGGATATGACCAGTCAATGGCTGATCAAAACACTTCAACGACTATTTGCTCAGTATGGGGTTCAACAACTAGTGTCAGACAATGATACAAGTTTTACCTCAGAGGAGTTCAGAAAATTTTGTGAATTTAGTATAGTCGAGCATATTTGCACAATGCCTTATCATCCAAAAACCAATGGTATAGCAGAATGGTTCATGTGAACATTTTAACAATGATTCCTAGCCTCTTGGAGCAATGCAGAGGATCAAGACTTGTGGTTGCAACTGTTTCTGCTATCATACCGCAACACACCACGTGCAACAACAGGCAAAGCACCAGCTGAGTTGTTCCTGGGTCATCGTCTTCCAACTCAGTTGGATTGCCTGAAATTGGACCCAAGGAACAAGATGGAGATTGAGGTGTGGAATCAAAACGTTTATCCCGATGCCTATGTCAGAGCACGTTCATTCAGTTTGTTCAGGGGATGAAGTATGGGTCAAAAATGAATGAAAACCTAGTTGGTATCCTGGTGTTGTGAAAGGAGAACAGGGAAACTGTCTTATGAAGTCATGATTAGTGGCCAGATAAGGTGGAAAAATGTTGATTAACTATGTAGTAGGTCAGGAGGGATAGATGACAAACCAACACCAACTGTGGTAAATCAAGAACAAGAAGTTGAGGTGCAAGAATCATGGCTTCCAGGGCAACAACTAAGATTTAAGACTGTGACCAGAGGTGAACACTCAGTCACTGAGGAAACAACAGTGTGAGGGGGGGATGCAGTTGATCCAAGGGAAGCCACACCAAACACAATTAAGAATGGTCAGAAGTCTCAACACTCACCAAACAGTGTTACGAAGGTAAATAAGCCCTAGCCAGCCACCCACTCACTATGGAATTGACGAATAACTTTAATGAAAAAAAAAATCACAAAATGTGACTGAATGTTTTTTATTTTTTTTAAAGAGGGTGTGAGGATATGTAGGATATTGATATTTATGTTGGTTACTTTTTTGACGTTGTTGTTGGTTGGGAATTGATTCTGATAGATGTTGCGTTGAATGTATTGGGAATTAAATTGCAACCAGATTCTGAAATCGAGCATCCTTTTATTAGAGATGTATAGCATTTTATACTAGTTACACAAAAAAAACTTATATTGCACAGATTCAATTCTATAATTCATAGAATTTGCANAATATTCTCTGGTTACTCCTCAGGTCTAATAAACAAATTAGTGGAACACAAAAAGAGGAAAATGGCTCTAAGTCATATCTTTTCTCCATCTCCCATCAACATTCAGAGACCTCCGTTTATCAAACTTAATTTCATAGGAAATGCCACCTATAGAATTTGCAATGCCTTCCTGAAGCCAGATTTCTGCATAGCCTTTTCAAATAACAAAAATTTTAAATGCCTATCATGCAATGGGAAGGACAAAATAAACCGGGAATATACTTCACTTAAACCGGGAATATACAGGATCCACTGTAGTGAGTGTGACAGTATTTATGTTGGGCAAAGTTGCCGAAATATTAAAGTAAAATGTAAAGAACATCATTAAAGCTCTACTGAACAGAGCCCCCTAAAGATCCCACTTTGCCCGTCATCTCTTTGAAAACAATCATTCTTCCAATTTCACGCCTACAATCCTTCATTCTTCTGCAGAAGGCTTCCATTTAGACACTATAGAGAAATTTCATATCCTTCATCACCTCTACCTTTCACATTTGCTAGCCAATGAACATCTTTTTACAGATAATCCTTCAAACCTCTTAATTTGCCTTTTTCCCTCATTACCACCTCCACCACCGATCAACTTTTCTGCTGGACCTCCCCCTCCCCTACCCTCCAACTGATGGCTCCCACATGTCTCCCAAGACCCTTCCTCTTTCCCCACCTTTTTTCCCTTTCCTCAATTTGTGGTCCCTTATATTCCTATGTTTCACTTCTTTTGCATTCCTAAGCCTGAAGATGAACTGAAAGTTCGAAACCATTGGTTGCTAACCAAAATATATTTGTAGAAAAGTACAAGTTGTAGTTATTATTTCATTTGATGGCAAAGGACAAAGGGCTCTCGAGACGACTTTGTTTGCTGAGGAGACTCTTAGGGGTGAAATTAGACAACTTTGAGAGCATGAAGAGGTACGTGACAGAGGTAATGCTTTTGGCTCAGCAGTTGGCTGATATAAGTGCTCCCATTGACGATGAATTCATCAGAGTCATTATATTGAGTTGCCTTTCATCCAACTACGATCCAATGGTTGTGGCACTGGAAAGCTCCGGAGTTGGGATAACCAGCAACTTCATAAAGGGTAAGCTGCATCAAGAGGATGTCAAGTGAGCGGCCACGAGCAAGCAACCGGCAGGAGATGCTGCGTTGCTGTCTAGTTCCAGGGGAAAGAAATCTCCAGCGGCAGTGTGTGGTGGTAGACAGAAGCGGAACGTGCAAAAGAGTGAATTGAAGTGTTTAAAATGCAATGAGCCAGGCCACATGGCCAGGGACTGTCCAAGGAATCAAGTGAAAAGTGGTTCTAAGAGAAAAGAGTTTAATGAATGGTCATTGCTCATTGTATTGTCAGGAAATGTGAATTCTAAGAGTTGGTATGTGGATTCAGGTGCCACGAATCACATGACTAAATGCAAAGACTGGTTGGTGAATTATAAAACATCCTCAAGCCATGAAGTTCCTTGTTCAAATAATGAAAAATTTACAAGTAACGGTATTGTTGATGTGAAAATAAGGGTTAATGATGAGGATGGTGAAAGACTGATAAGAGATGTTTCATATGTTCCTAATCTCTCTAGTAATTTATTGTCAGTAAATGCTATGGTTAAAAAGAGTATGGTCATTGTATTTGATGCATTAGGGTGTAAGATTTTCCACAGCAATGACTGCAGGGTGGAAGGAGATGCCAAGGTAACTGCTACCGAGGTTGGAGGGATCTACAGGGTTGATGTGCCACTAGAGATGGCCAAAGTAGCAGCGATTCAAGAGAGTCAGGAATTGTGGCACAGGAGACTGGGTCACTTGAACAGATATTACATGAAGCAACTGAATAATATGGCCACAGGTATTTCGTTTGCTAGAGGAGATGGAAAAACTTGCATATCCTGTGTAAAAGGGAAGCAAACAAGGCAGCCATTTAGCAAGGTAAAGGCAAAAAGGGCTAAGGATAAATTGGGACTCATTCATTCAGACCTATGAGTGAAGCTTCATGGAGTGGTGCCAGATATCTTTAGACATTAATTGATGACTTCGATCTCTTTTCTGCCATACCAAGTGTGCCAGAATCATCCATATTATAACAGTATTTTTGCTTAGTATATGATGAATTTGCTTAGTTAATGATTAGCTTGCTTAGTTTTATGCTAAGTTCACTTAGTATTTGAAGTGTTTCCTTAGTTTTATGCTGAGTTTGCTTAGTATTTGATGAGTTTGCTTAGTATATGATGAATTTTCTTTGTTTATGATGAAATTGCTTGGCTATATGATAAGCTCACTTCCTTTATGATTAGTCCGCTTAGTTTATGATATGTTTGTTTAGTTTATGATGAGTTTGCTTATCATGTGATAAGATTGCTTATTTTTTATGAAGATTTGCAGCAGGAACAATGTGATGGAATTCCTGAACCAACCTGGAATCTCCTTTCTTAAGCATTATTCTTAAATGTAGTTGTCATAAGTGACAAAGTTCTTCTGCCACCACACCATACATTTCCCCCATCTTCTTAGGATCTACAGATAACAAGTTCTTTGCTCCAATAAAGATTTCCCTAGCTTTTGATAGTGTCAATCCAAATATCTCAGCCTCTTCATTATACAGACAAAGGATCCTGTTTACTTGATTAGATTCAAAATCAAATACGATATCAAAATCTATAATTTCTAAGACTTTCATCAACAATTTGATAATATCAGATTGAAAGAAATACTGGTACATGGACATTAGTGCACTCAGTCTCTCTCCATCTAAGACCTGCAGAGACTGGCTCAAGGATATCAATCTACAAATGCATGACATCTCCGACTTTCTGTTATATTCAAATAAGAGGCAATTCAAGTTATTCAGATCTATATCAAAATAATAAACATCTTTGTCCTCTGAAGCAACAAACATGGCTCCTTTATGAATTAGAAAAGAGATTATGTCATATTTCTCACAATCAAATGCCTTATAGAGTGCTGAGGTTTCATTATAAGAGAAGTGCTGCTCCTCTGCATGATGTTGAACAATACGCCTCACTGATTCCAAGTCTCCCTCTTCAATAGCCACTTGCAGATTCTTCAACTTCTCTTCATCCATTGTCTTCTGGCCCAACTGCTCCACTTCTCCAAGGGATTTCTCCAGGAAGAAAACAGAAGCTTTAATAAGGAGCACAATTTTATTTTCACAACATTGCATTTCATAAAATACATAAACCTGTGTATATTATATAACTTGTATTATGTAGAAAAATTCCATAATTAAGTCCAAACTTTTGGTGTAAAAAAGTATAATGTAAACTCATACAAATAATATACAAGGGAAGTTCCTGAAGTAAAGAAGGGGGTTGTTGTTTGAAAATAATTACTAAGGTAAAAAAAATCATCTTGAAAAGGTTAAGTTTGAATTTTCAAGAGGCTACGTTGTTTAGTATTTGTTTAACAGCCATCAATATTGAACCCTCTCACACAATTTGTAAACATGGAAAAATTTGGTCATTGATATGTGATATAATACTTTCATTTGAAAGGTCTCAGTCGAACCAATATCAAAGATGAGCTAGATTCTACTCTGAGGGAGTCTGCTCCTTCGTTAACAACAATAAGATATAGGGAGGCAGAGTTTAAACGAGGTAATACAAAATGCCAAGACAAATATCACAGTGGTTGACCAAATGAGGTGACCACACAAGAATTGGTGAAGAAAATTCACAAGATGGTGTTAGATGACCATTGACTGAAAGTGTGTTAGCTAGCAGACAAGGTAGGCATTTCAAAATGTTCTGTACATCGCATATTGACTGAGAATTTGGACATGAGAAAGCTGTGCTCGTGATGGGTGATGCATTTGCTCACAATGGAACAAAAACAATAATAATAATGTCTTTATTTAGGCAAATTTTGGTCTATTGGGACCATTCTTACAATTGACCTAGACGATCACAAATACAAACATCCATGCCCTAACCTGGATTTGAACCTGGGACCTCAGGGTTGCTAGGCTAGCACGTTAACCACTACGCAACCTAGGCCAGCTACAGTGTTGTTAACAAAACACTGTTGTGAGGATGTTTCAATAGTGTTTGGCGATGCTTCCCAGCAATAAAGCAGAGTTTTTGTGTTGATTCATTACCATGGATGACGCACAAGTCCATCACTTCACACCTGAGACAAAGGAACAGTCAAAACGATGGACTGCAAGGGCTCGAAAGGAGGCAAAAACAGTTCCATCTGCTGGCAAATTTATGGAGTCAGTTTCTTAGGATGTGCATAGGATAATNAAGAGGAAATTACGAGATTGTGGTTGCAGAAGGAAGAAGAGATCTCTGCATGAGATGAAGAAGTTAAATGGCGAATTTCCAATCTTAACACAAATGATGTGAAGATCTTTGGGAATATAGCGTTTGCCAAAACTAAAGACCTTTCACCAACGATGCACCTGGCTTCTTACGGACAGAAGAGAAACAGAGCTTGTTTTGACAAACACTGATTCCTGTTAATTATCACATTATGGAATCTTCATCCAGTGAATGCCTTCATTCACACAACAATTCCATAATTAAGTCCAAACTTTTGGTGTAAAAAAGTGTAAGGTCGACTCATAAGAATAATATATGAGGGAAGTTCCTGAAGTAAAGATGGGGGTTGTTGTATGAAAATAATTACTAAGGTAAAAAAAATCATCTTGAAAAGGTTAAAATTGAAGTTTCAAGAGGCTACGTTGTTTAGTATTTGATTGACAGCCATCAATATTGAACCCTCTCACAGAATTTGTAAATATGGAAAAATTTGATCATTGATATGTGATATAATACTTTCATTTGAAAGGTCTCAGTCGAACCAATATCAAAGATGAGCTATACTCTACTCTAACAGAGTCTGCTCCTTCGTTAACAACAATAAGATATAGGGCGGCAGAGTTAAAACGAGGTAATACAAAATGCCAAGACAAATATCGCAGTGGTTGACCCAATGAGGTGACCACACAAGAAATGGTGAAGAAAATTCACAAAATGGTGTTGGATGACCATTAACTGAAAGTGTGTGAGCTAGCAGACATGGTAGACATTTCAAAATGTGCTGTACATTGCATATTGACTGAGAATTTGGACATGAGAAAGCTGTGCTCATGATGGGTGACACATTTGCTCACACTGGAACAAACCAGTGTTCTGAGGATGTTTCAATAGTGTTTGGCGATGCTTCCCAGCAATAAAGCAGAGTTTTTGTGTTGATTCATAGCCATGGATGAGGCACGGGTCCATCACTTCACACCTGAGATGAAGGAACAGTCAAAACAATGGACTGCAAGGGCTCGAAAGGAGGCAAAAACAGTTCCATCTGCTGGCAAAGTTATGGAATCAGTTTCTGAGTATGTGAATAGGATACACCCTATTTGCCAGATTTAGCCCCATCAGAGTATTTTCTCTTTCACAACTTGAAAAAATGACTCAGCGGTAAAAGATTTGCCATCAAAGAAGCAGTGGAATCTGTGGATATTGGCTATATTGAGGAGTTTGACGGTTCTAACCATAAACAGAGTATCAAAGCTATTGAAAATTGCTGGGAAAAGTGTATTTATAATAATAATAACACGTCTTAATTCACAGGTGAGATTGAGACTAATTTGTCTCTCCTTACATCCAACCGTTAGTCATTACAGAGAGATTGAAAGAGGTATTGGGAGTTAAACTAAAGAAAAGCAATAAAAGAAGAAACTATTGTGGTTTTTTTT
>KZ309119.1:159339-175441 GCA_000376725.2 Ladona fulva | reverse complement strand
ACGCAAGCATGGTACCTTTCCACCTGTTCACACACTCAATTCAATTCAATGCAGAGTTCGTTGTTTTGCATATGAATTTGCAGTTTTTTCATTAACGTAAATTAAATCATGTCAAAAGGAGGAGTCATTTTCCAGAAGCCAATACTTTGGAGAAATCGAGATAATTTTTTCGAAAGTAATTGCAATCCTCCTTTCAAAATTATAATGGTATGAATTCGATATTCGACCCGTGGTTGTACATAAAAATACTACTAGTTCAAATTTACTTGGTATGGTATTCATTGAGTATGTTATCTCCCAGGCTTTGGGGAAGTGAGCTATTTCCTTCGTTGGCGATATTGCTGAGGCGTATGATTCACCCGTTTTGGAAATCGAAAGGACGTCGAGAGGACAACGGCCGAGTGGAGGTGAAATTCAAGGTAAGGAGAATTTATCTTCAGATTTCTTCGTAACGATTCATGTCGTCATTTTATGGAATTTGATAACATATGTCATACCCAATGTATGAAGACTTGAATTAAATCGTAAGAAATTTTTGGTTAGTGGTTAGAACATGATCGAGCGTAACATGATAGTCAATAACGAGTTTTAAATTATGTAATAAGGGTCGTGGCTTAATCTAAAACGTTATCAGGAATATTAAGGGAAAGGACCGCTTAGTGAATCAGTAACCTCGGCTTTTTAATTCAATTTAACCGTAATGGTTAAGGAATATCTTAATCGATTCTTCCTCCGTTTTGCTGTTCATATTCAATGCAGGGTTCATATTTTTGCATATAGATTTGCAGTTATTTAATTAACAAAAATTTAATCATGTCAAAAGGAATAGTCATCTTCCAAAACAAATAGCTTTCGAAACGTCGCGACGTTGTTATCACAGAAACATATTGCAATTTCTTAATATATGTTCTTCACTATCAACATATTTAATATAATTAATATAATAACAATTATTGGAGACTGTTTTGATATTGTACGTTAAACAAAAGCAGTATTAATCATCGCATCGTTTATATAATTCATTAAGAATCCAGTATGAAAGACTGAACATATACTTAGGAATCATTACAGGTGATTATTCATTAATCTGGACAAAACACTCTAAATATACACTGCTTTTCTTTTGTATTTTCAACCGCAATGTCTCACAATATAAACTCAGTGAACCTAATCTCATATCTATTTACTCAGAACACATTAATATTATATAAAGACTTTTGATTATAATCTATGAACTCTCTCAAGTAGTACCTAATGCCTTTTTATGTTCCTTTTCTTTCTTTTGTTGAGAATTTGGGGTATTTTTACATAATTAATGCATTGAATGTGCATATGACATCATATTTGGATGATCACTCCTTATTTTGAAATGTTAGTCCAAGTGTAATGTTAACTACAGTCATTGGAGTCCTTCTTCAGTCTTTTGGATTGCTTAGTCATATTTACTGAATAGTTAACTTCAAACCGATCAAACTAGAGTAAAGAGNATATGACATCATCTGTGGATTATCACTCCTTATTTTGAAATGTTAGTCCAAATACAATGTGAACTACAGTCATTGGAGTCCTTCTTCAGTCTTTTGGATTGCTTAGTCATATTTACTGAATAGTTAACTTCAAACCGATCAAACTAGAGTAAAGAGATATTTCTCAAACTACTCTTTTATGACTCAAGGTTATTTATTTAAAGCTACTTCACCCATTTGCCCCCTAAGGGATAATAATTGGTCATAAATATCTTAATGTCGCGTCAGTAGACGTACCGCGACCACGTAACAGATGTTGGAGCTGATCTTTCCATTCTTAGTTTTTCTCTTCTGTATCCAGTGAATAACTTAATTACGTATGAAATGCATATAAGGAGATTTGGCTTTAGCTCAACCGTCCGTCAGTCGCGCTATTGTATTACATACAACATGGATGGTTTCTTTGGCCCAGTTTCTTCCTGGGTGGCCCTATCAATCTTGGGTCAGTGTGTATTCCTTTATGACACGCTTCGTTAAATTTTAATTGCGTCCAGAGGTTCGTTTTATTCTTACTCCGTTTTCGAAAGAGATTACACGAGTGAAGTGAATACAGTTTTACCATATTAAGATATAGAAATGTATTTCAGTTCTTTAAATACTCATTGCGTGTGTACATTAAATCTTTAAAAAAATAATTACTCGGAAGAGAAAGCTCATAAATTCATAACGATAATTCACTGTAGTACTTAATTTTAATCTTCATAAATTACCATTAGTTTAACGTAGTTTAGACATTTGGCCAAAAGGAAAACTTGTGTTGTATGGAATACAAACGCGTGAGTGTATGATTAGTATGATTTTAGGCGCGACTGACTGAAAGGTTAATTGTAAGATGCATTGCGAGGATTGCACAAAATGCATTCACAATTGAATTGTTCAAATTGTTCAATCCAAGCACCATGAAGAGACCAATAATAGCTGTCAGTTCTCGCTTTTAATCTTGCGATACTTCGGTGACGCCTGGGTTCGAAATATTGTATTTGAGAATATAATTTAATTAACTCAATTGAATTACCTTTTTCAATTCCTTTTTTTTCGGTTTGCTGCATTCATAGTGATTTTTATTACGTGTNCGAAATATTGTGTTTGAGAATATAATTTAATTAACTCAATTGAATTACCTTTTTCAATTCCTTTTTTTTCGGTTTGCTGCATTCATAGTGATTTTTATTACGTGTTTTACAGTAGACGTAACTATAATTCGAATTTGAATATCGCGGAACGCTTCCGAATGCTCGTCCTACCGAATTCAAACTTCTCTTGAATAAAATTATTAAACTAATTTTGTGTTTGTATTTCGCGTTGCCTTTTAGGAGATTTGTAATGAGAGCAAGCGCAAGGGAAATGCTAATTTGAAATGTCTCGAATTTCTTCGCTATTACCAAGTCTTTGTAATATCATACTCAATTATAAACAAAAGATTTGAAAAATTATCTCTTGCGGAAAATAAATTCGCGCTCCTATGAACAAGTAACGAAGTTCAGTTAACTCTTGAGTCATTCATTCCAATTCCTTTTCGGTCCGTATACGATTCACAATCAGCGTCCACTTTATTTTACAAATCTCTTTGCATTTGATAAGATGAGAATCTTATTTAAAGATTTGATAATCTTAACATGTAACTTTCAATAGTTTAGAAAAGGTGCAGCGAAAAGTGATACAATATAAAAAATTGCTACGTCAATCAGTCAGCATTACTCGGATGCTTCGGTACGCATGACGGTAATATTTAGAAATTAAATTTTTAATCAAAGGATTAATTTATTAGATACATTTAGAGAAAGCACTTTCAGGAATGTTGTACCTGATTTAATGCGTCCCCCACGTTACATAGGCCGTTTTGATACTGCGAAAATTATCAGAGAGATAGATACTAGACTAGAAAAAACTGAATTCCAGAATTCAGTTTTTTTCGCGAGCAATACGCAAAATTCATCGATTAGGGAATTAGAGTCATGCACTCCCTGCCACACTCCGAATGGCGGCTTGCAGGGTACTTACATAGACATATACATTAAATACCTTTGAAAGGAAGGATAAAGACATTATTTATAGGCACTTATCTCATTATCCCTTAGTTTTGATGCGTAACTTCTTAACGCCGATNTTTATTATTATTACCGTATGTTTGGGTATTCTATAGCGTTTATCTCTCTGGAGATGGCAATGATTGTGAACTTGGAAACCTTTTTTTAAAGAATATTCAAATAGGCGAGCAAATTATAAAGTATTATAGAGTGAAATCCTAAGATCCCGGGTACCCTGTGACCGATATGGAAATAATTGGAAGATCCATACAAGTGTACGAAGTTTCGTGTTTTGATAGACATCAAGGCATTGGCTTTTCCTCGTGAAAAACAAGTAGAAACACGCACTTCCTCACAATTGAATTTAGGCATGCAAAGTGCGCGTATCATTAAATGTCCTGGAAAGTATTTAGCACGAAGGCATGTTGGAACCTCATTCCCTCTACCGTTAGCTAGGATAGGGGAATGAGGCTTACTAAGCAGGATGAGGAGGGAGGTAGTTTGCTTTTGCCATTATATTTCTATATAACCATTAATGTTGCATTTATATTTTTTACTACAGCGTATGAAAAGAAATCGACGTGTGAAATTTCCGTTACTCAAAATGTTTGCATCAATATGCGAATATGCGATAGCATCATAAGAGATTATATCATCCGCAAGGAAATCCGGGAGACTGATAACGAAAAGGGATAATTTTCCCCCGCAAGAGACGATGGGGTTATAAATTATTTCAGCGGTGGTCAATCTTAGTTCACCGTTTACTTGGTCAGCGAGGCTCAATCCGAATACGGCCGGCTTACATTAACCTGTCATACGAGTGGTTGGCGTCATCAAAGGATAATTGACACGTCTCATCACCGCACTTGATGACTAATTGTTTTGTCATATTTTTTATCTCAACCTTCTTTCAGCGCAGCCTGAGAATTCTCATTACTCAATCCAACTATATCTCGAGGAGCAGAATTAATTACTTTTCCCATTACGTCATTTTTGCACAAGATGAATTAAAATCCCTTATTCGCAAGAGTGTAACGTAATGAAATATAACCCATGTGTAAATAGGTTGTATGGAAGTTATGATAATACTTTCCTTTAATGAAATCAGTGAATTTATTTCCGTTATCTCCATTACACTTACATTAATAACAAAGACAGTGGAATTACAATAATTGCACAGAAGGTTTTCATTACATTTGTAACATATTAAGAAGTATATTTAGGGGGGAGAAAAAGAAAGTATAAACAATAAGGTCCACCTGAGCCAGGAGTTGGCTCATCAGGTGGTTCCTGAGTTAGTAACATATAGAAAATTAAATTTCAATACAAAAGGTTGTACAAGTGTACCCCATACAAAAATCATGTGTATTCTGTTAAGAGTTAGTACAAGAGGAAAAATACACTGTACAAAGTAAAATACAATGAGTTAGATGCAAAGAATTATACAGACTATACATGCATATGACACATGGTGTGGATAATCACGCCATATTTTGGATTGTTCGTCCAAGCACAAGGTGAACTACAGTTATGTGAGTCCTATAGAAATCTTTAACTGAGTCAAACGGCAGTGAGCTTTCTTTAAAAAAGCTAATTTATAATTACTATTACAAAACAAGATGCAAGGCAATAATTATGTATTGTATAAGAATAAGTTCCATTCTAATGTATTGCATTCCTTTCTTTACAGTAGAGTACAGAAACGTCTGTCTTCCTCCTGAAAACTCCTGATGGAGACATTCCTCTGCGGGTACTTTGATTCTTTCCTTGTAACTCAACAATCTCGTGTGAGTCTTAATCTTCAATTAAATCTAATTTGTCATAGAACTGAGGCAATCTTTCTATAAATAACAATTCTTCCTTAGGCCGAATTTCATTCTAACATACGCCTATTAGTCAAGTAGCTTATTAGACTTTGCGATTCAGCCTAATACATCTTTATTTTTTGAGACTAATAATTCTAACTTTTACGACAATGAATTTCTGTAAATAATTTGAAGTTCTTTTCAGCCACAAAAAAATTTAATACTTTGTAGGCAGTATTTGGTTGCTGTAGCTTAGAAAGAAGTGCATTTCTCTGTATTGACCACCTGCTCTATAGGGGGCGATTGAAGTCATGCATCTCTCGTCCTTAGCCTCGTTTGATGCCTATAAACATGTAAGAACGTGGGAAGGACAATGGCAAGTGGAGGTAAAGTATAGATAATTGGAATTAATTTCAATTTTCATTCTGATATTTAGATATATCTTAATTTTTTTGACTTAGAGAACATATGTTATACACAATTACTGTTATCTTAAATATGATCGTATTAGACTTTGCTTTTTAAATTCAATATCGTCTAGGGAAATATGGTGTTCAGAGTGACATCGCATTTACATTCTTGTAGCCTGGAAGGACGTCGATATTACAAGAGCCGTGTGAAGGTAGAACAAAGATAAGGAGAATACATTTAAATTTTTTGTCAGCTACTTAGATGCATATAATAATTATTTTGACTTGATGATGAATATGATGATGATTATGAAGTTAGGCGGTGTCCCTACATAGAGGGCCAATGGCACATAGACCTATTTGGTCCTTTGAGCCATCCGCCATAATACGGAGTTCCACATAGAGTCCTAAGGCTGTACTAAAGGCCAAGATGCTCCCCATAGGCAAGTCCCTAATGACCCTGGGTTCCTGTAAGAGGGTGCCCATGAGTCGAAGCTGTGCTCTGACAATAGACGGGCATTGCCACAGAAGATGGATTGTAGATTCCTCTTCTTGGTTGCACTATCTGCAGCATGGAGAATCTGTAATTCACATGTTGTAAAGATGTTTGTTAACCAGGTATTGTCCAGTTAATAGTCCTACCATCGTTTACTAATTCCTCTTGTCAAGCGATAGGAGTTTTCTGGAGAAGCTGTAGTTACGACCAACATAAAAGTTCCTAGCTTGTATTAATCTCTGAGTTGATTGCCAGATGTTTAGGTGTTGGGCTATTACCCAATCCTTAATTGCGACCCTAAGAACAGCAGAAGAAATAGTTAGAATTGGCTCTGGGACAACAGGATCACTGAGAGAACATCTCTTGGCTACCTCATCGGTTTTTTCACTTCCAGGAATATCTGCATATCCTGGTAACCAGAAAAGATGAATGTTTCGCGACTTAGCAAGGGTATCGAGCTCTCTTTAAAAGTCTTGCACCAGCGTAGATCTGCACCAAATTGAATTAAGTGCCATAAGGGCAGCCTTCCTATCGGTGCACCATCGGTATTTGATCCATCGGTGTACAATGCTCTGAATCCATGATGGATGTGTGATCCTTTAATCCTCTCTCCAAGAGAGGGTAATGGGTTTTAAAAACTGATTACTTTATGTGAATGGTTTCCACCAATTCGTCGTGACCCATCTCAAGGATGGGACTTGTATTGCTTAGGCCAGTCCATAGCTTCCTATGACTGGATATATATCCAATCTCATACCTTTGGAAAGAATGCTTTAATTGCAAGGCTGTGGGTTATTCCTGCTTCTATATTCCCACATAAAGTGGTGTGAGGTTTAGCAAGGTCTCTTTTGCCAGGGCTGGGGTAGTCCTCATGGCCCCGGAGATACCAAGACAAGCCATTCTTTGTATGAGATTGAGCTTGAGCCTGGCACATTTCAGCCGGGACCTTCTTCACCACACAATGGAGCCGTATAGTAAGTAAGGTCTTACTATCATGGAATAAATCCACTGCATGCCTCTAGGATGTAATCCTTAGGTTTTAATGCAGAGTCTTGCACATGCACAAAAGGTAGAGCAAGCTTTCCGAATTCTAGACTCCAGATTTTGACTGCAAGGCCACTTCGAGTCCGGAGTCAAACCCAGATATCTGACAGTGTCAGAGAGCCTCAATTCCCTCCCGTTAAGGGAAGGAACTCTCAAGCCTACCATATTCTATTCCATTGTAAACAAAATACTGTAGTTTCGTCTGGGTTGACAGCTAGCTCCGTACTGTTCCACCACATTTGCACCATGTTTAGAGCTATTTGCCTAATCCCCGAAACAGTAATGAGAAATAATCCAGGGATAGAGATAGTTAACTCGTGTACATCCCCCTGTGAGTAGGTGCCAGCCTTTTTTAGTTTACAAATGAGGCTATTGACTACCATATTCCAGAGAAGTGGCGAAAGTACTCCTCCCCGTGGACATCCCCGTACAACCCGAACCGTAATGGAGAAACCTCTCAGTTAGGCTACGGTAGTCCTTAATTCTAACATGTTACTAATCCAACTCACTAAATGTTTATGGAAGAATATATTATACTAGAACGATAATTCCTAATGAGTGGAAGTAGGAACTGCACTATACTTTCCTGCAAAAATGCAAGAAAGACTCCATCTACTCCACCTAATTTAAATGGGTTAAAGCTAATTATAGTCCATCTAGTGATCTCATGAGTAACAATGCTGGAGGACAATCTTCATTCAACCCTAGGCGGTTGGATGGGAATCTATTTTTATGCATCCTATCGACTCCGATGCTTCATGGAAAGTGGGTCTTAAGCGAAAGCTATAGATCTTCCATGTCGGATGTCGAGAGGTCATACAAGGGAAGCTGAAGAGCTCACACACCGGCCCCTTGGTCTTTTGATAAGACTTCATGAAGCCTTGAGAGCTCAGTTACACCCTCCACATTACTGCAGATGGTCCTCCAAGACTTCCTTCTCGACGGATTGGTCGCAGCATTGTATTATATCATGACTATTTACACATATAACATACGCAATTGATGATGGCTTAATTGTAATCGTAAGAAATTTTGCCTTTTTATAGAATATTTTCCAGAGTATCATGGTGTCCAAGAAACATCGCTTTTACATTCTGGAAACATAGAAGGACATGGAGTGGACAACAGCCTAGAGGAGGTCGACGAAAGATAAGGATGACTAATTCAATATTATGGTTATACATTTTGTTATATATGCTAATTATTTTGACGTAGAATATAAGTATCATATACAATTGACGATGGCTTAATTTTAATCGTATGAAATGTTGCCTTTTGATAGAATATCTCCCAGGGTATCATGCTTTCTAGATAACATCGCTTCTAGATACTGGAAATGTGGAAGGACGTGGAGTAGAAACAGCCAAGCGGAGGTCGACGAAAGATAAGGATAATTCATTTCAATATTATGGTTATAACTTTAGATATATATGCTAATTATTTTTTCAAAGAATATAAGTATCATAAACATTTGACGATGGCTTAATTTTAATCGTATGAAATTTTACCTTTTTATAGAATATTTTCCACGGAATCATGCTGACCAGGTTACATCGCCTTTACATTCAGAAGATGTGGAAGGACGTGGGGTGGACAACAGCCGAGAGTAGGTCGACGAAAGATAAGGATAATTCATTTCAATATTATGGTTATAACTTTAGATATATGTGCTAATTATTTTGACCGTGAATATATGTATCATAAAGAATTGACGATGGCTTAATTTTAATCGTATGAAATGTTGCCTTCTATTAGAATATTTTCCAGGGAATCATGCTGACCAGGTTACATCACTTTTACAATCTAAAGATGAGGAAGGACGTGGAGTGGACAACAGCCGAGAGGAGGTCGACGAAAGATAAGGATAATTCATTTCAATATTATGGTTATAACTTTAGATATATATGCTAATTATTTTGACCGTGAATATATGTATCATAAAGAATTGACGATGGCTTAATTTTAATCGTATGAAATGTTGCCTTTTTATAGAATATTTTCCAGGGAATCATGCTGACCAGGTTACATCGCTTTTACATTCTGAAGATGTGGAAGGACGTGGAGTGGACAACAGCCGAGAGGAGGTCGACGAAAGATAAGGATAATTCATTTCAATATTATGGTTATAACTTTAGATATATATGCTAATTATTTTGACCGTGAATATATGTATCATAAAGAATTGACGATGGCTTAATTTTAATCGTATGAAATGTTGCCTTCTATTAGAATATTTTCCAGGGAATCATGCTGACCAGGTTACATCACTTTTACAATCTAAAGATGAGGAAGGACGTGGAGTGGACAACAGCCGAGAGGAGGTCGACGAAAGATAAGGATAATTCATTTCAATATTATGGTTATAACTTTAGATATATATGCTAATTATTTTGACCGTGAATATATGTATCATAAAGAATTGACGATGGCATAATTTTAATCGTTTGAAATGTTTCCTTTTTATAGAATATTTTCCAAGGAATCATGCTGACCAGGTTACATCCCTTTTACATTCTGAAAATGTGGAAGGACGTGGAGTGGACAACTACCGGGAGGAGGTCGATGAAAAATCAGGATAATTCATTTCAATATTATGGTTATACATTTAGATATATATGCTAATTATTTTACCTAGAATATATGAATCATAAACAATTGACGATGGATTGATTTTAATGGTAAGAATTGTTGCCTTTTTATAGAATAGTTTCCAGGGAATTATGATGACCAGGTTACATCGCTTTTACATTCTGAAGATGTGGAAGGACGTGGAGTGGACAACAACCGAGAGGAGGTCTACGAAAGTTAAGGATAATTCATTTCAATTTTATTGTTATAACTCTAGATATATATGCTAATTAATTTGACCATGAATATGTATATCATAAAGAATTGACGATTTCTTAAATTTAATCCTATGAAATGTTGCTTTTTTATAGAATATTTTACAAGGAATCATGCTGACCAGGTTACATCGCTTTAACAATCTGAAGATGTGGAAGGACGTGGAGTGGACAACAGCCGAGAGGAGGTCGACAAAAGATAAGGATAATTCATTTCAAATTATGGTTATAACTTTAAATATATATGCTAATTATTTTTTCTAAGAAAATAAGTATCATAAACAATTGACGGTGGCTTAATTTTAATCGTATAAAATGTTGCCTTTTTATAGAATATTTTCCAAGGAATCATGCTGACCAGGTTACATCGCTTTTACATTCTGAAGCTGTGGAAGGACGTGGAGTGGACAACAGCCGAGAGGAGGTCGACGAAAGATAAGGATAATTCATTTCAATATTATGGTTATAACTTTAGATATATATGCTAATTATTTTGACCGTGAATATATGAGTGATAAAGAGTGACGGTGGCTTAATTTTAATCGTATAAAATGTTGCCTTTCTAAAGAATATTTTCCAGGGAATCATGCTGACCATGTAACACCACTTTTACATTCTGAAGATGTGGAAGGACGTGGAGTGGACAACAGCCGAGAACAGAACTATGAAAGATAAGGATAATTCATTTCAATATTATGGTTATAACTTTAGATATATATGCTAATTATTTTGACCTTGAATATATGTATCATAAAGAATTGACGATGGCTTAATTTTAATCGAAGGAAATGTTGCCTTTTTATAGAATAGTTTCCACGGAATTATGATGACCAGGTTACATCGCTTTTACATTCTGAAGATGTGGAAGGACGTGGAGTGGACAACTACCGGGAGGAGGTCTACGAAAGATAAGGATAATTCATTTCAAAATTATGGTTATAACTCTAGATATATATGCTAATTATTTTGACCGTGAATATATGTGTCATAAAGGATTGACGATGGCTTAATTTTAATCGTATTAAATGTTGCCTTTTTATAGAATATTTTCCAAGGAATCATGCTAACCAGTTTACATCGCTGTTACATTCTGAAAATGTGGAAGTACGTGGAGTGGACAACAGCCGAGAGGACATCGACGAAAGATAAGTATAATTCATTATAATAATATGGTTATAACTTTAGATATATGTGCTAATTATTTTGACCGTGAATATATGTATCATTAAGAATTGACGATGGCTTAATTTTAATCGTAAGAAATGTTGCCTTTTTATAGAATATTTTCCAGGGAATCATGCTGACCAGGTTACATCCCTTTTACATTCTGAAGATGTGGAAGGACGTGGAGTGGACAACAGCCGAGAGGAGGTCGACGAAAGATAAGGATAATTCATTTCAATATTATGGTTATAACCTTAGATATATATGCTAATTATTTTGAACTAGAATATATGAATCATAAACAATTGACGGTGGCTTAATTTTAATGGTAAGAAACGTTGCCTTTTTATAGAATATTTACCTGGGAATCATGCTGAATAGGTTTTATCGCTTTCACATTCTGGAAACGTTGAAGGACGTGGAGTGGACAACCGTCGAGAGGAAGTCAACGAATGATAAGGATAACTCATTATGATATTATTTGTCTTATGATATAAATATCAAAAGGTATTGACGATGGGTTAATTTTAATCATAAGAATTTTTGGCATTTTACAGAATATTTTCCAGAGATTCTTCGTGTCCAGATAACATCGCTTTTACATTCTGGAATCGTGGAAGGACGTGGAGTGGATAGTAGCGAAGAGGTTGTCGATAAGAGATAAGGATAATTTATTTCAATATTATGGTTATACATTTAGTAATATATGCTAATTATTTTTTCTAAGAAAACATATGTCATACATAATTATGTCTGCTTAAATTTGATCGTATTAAAATTTGCTTTTTAAGTAGACAATCGTCTAAGAAAAGATGGTGTTCAAGGTAACATCGCGTATACATTCTTGTAGACTGAAAGGACGCTGATATTACAATAGCCATGTGAAGGTCAGCCAAGAATAAGGAGAACACATTTCATTTTTTTTGTCACATACATAGACTCATATAATGATTATCTCGACCTGATGATGAATACGATGATGATTATGAAGTTAGGCGGTGTCCCTACATAGAGGGCCAATGGCACCTAAACCTATTTGGTCAATTTAGCCATCCACCATATTACGGAGTTTCCCATGGGGTCCTATGGCTGTACTAAAGGCCAAGATGCTCCCCATGGGCAGATCCCTAATGACCTTGGGTTCCTAATGAAAGAGGGTGCCCATGAGTTGAAGCTGTGCTCTGACAATAGCCGGGCATTGCCACAGAAGATGGATTGTAGATTCCTCTTCTTGTTTGCACTATCTGCAGCATGGAGAATCTGTAATTCCCATGTTGTATAGATGTTTGTTTGCCAGGTATTGTCCAGTTAATAGTCCTACCATCGTTCTATAAATCCTCTTGTCAAGCGATAGGAGTTTTCTGGCGTAGCTAGAAGACCTAAGCTGTCGAAGCACTTTTAACAATACTACTACTACTACTCTGGCGTAGCTTAATTTGGACCAACATAGAAGCTACTAGCTTGTCTTAATCCGTAAGCTCATTGCCAGATGTTTAGGTGTTGGGGTATTGCCCAATACCTAATTGCGGCCCTCAGAACAGCAGATGAAACAGTTAGAATATGCTCTGGGACAACAGGATCACTGAGAGCACATCTCTTGGCTACCTCATCGGTTTTTTCATTTCCAGGAATATCTGCATATCCTGGTAACCAGAAAAGATGAATGTTTCGCGACTTAGCAAGGGCATCGAGCTCTCTTTAAAAGTCTTGCACCAGCGTAGATCTGCACCAAATTGAATTGAGTGCCATAAGGGCAGCCGTCCTATCGGTGCACCATCGGTATTTGATCCATCGGTGTACAATGCTCTGAATCCATGATGGATGTGTGATCCTTTAATCCTCTCTCCAAGAGAGGGTAATGGGTTTTAAAAACTGATTACTTTATGTGAATGTTTTCCACCAATTCGTCGTGACCCATCTCAAAGATGGGACTTGTATTGCTTAGGCCAAACCATAGCTTCCTATGACTGGATATATATCCAATCTCATACCTTTGGAAAGAATGCTTTAATTGCAAGGCTGTGGGTTATTCCTGCTTCTATATTCCCACATACAGTGGTGTGAGGTTTAGCAAGGTCTCTTATGCCAGGGTTGGGGTAGTCCTCCTGGCCCCGGAGATACCAAGACAAGCCATTCTTTGTATGTGATTGAGCCTGAGCCTGGCACATTTCAGCCGGGACCTTCTTCACCACACAATGGAGCCGTATAGAAAGTAAGGTCTTACTATCATGGAATAAATCCACTGCATGCCTCTAGGATGTAATCCTTAGGTTCTAATGCAGAGTCTTCCACATGCACAAAAGGTAGAGCAAGCTTTCCGAATTCTAGACTCCAGATTTTCACTGCAAGGCCACTTCGTGTCCGGAGTCAAACCCAGATATCTGACAGTGTCAGAGAGCCTCAATTCCCTCCCGTTAAGGGAAGGAACTCTCAATACTACCATATTCTATTCCATTGTAAACAAAATACTGTAGTTTCGTCTGGGTTGACAGCTAGCTCCGTACTGTTCCACCACATTTGCACCATGTTTAGAGCTATTTGCCTAATCTCCGAAACAGTATTGAGAAATATTCCAGGGATAGAGATAGTTAACTCTGTACATCCCCCTGTGAGTAGTTGCCAGCCTTTTTTAGTTTAGAAATGAGGCTATTGACTACCGTATTCCAGAGAAGAGGTGAAAGTACTCCTCCCCGTGGACATCCCCGTACAACCCGAACCGTCATGGAGAAACCTCTCAGGTAGGCTACGGCAGTCCTTAGTTCTAGCATGTTACTAATCCAATTCACTAAATGGTTATGGACTTTTTGCTTGGAAGCTGCTGAGCAGATTTTATCGAAGGTAGTATTATTAAATGCCCCTTCGATGTCTAGGAATGCACCCATCGCGTACATGCCCTGATCAACTACTCTCTCAACTCTACTGAAAAGTTTGTGCAGGTCAGATTCTACTGACTTTCCAATCTAATAAGCATGTTCCTTGGTGTGTAGGGGGTAATCCTTAAGTGGACAATCCCTAATGTACCTCTTCACCATCATTTCTAGTGTCCAAGGTAGAAAAGACATAAGACTTATACCTCTGTAGAAGTTAGCCTTGGTGTAGTCTGTTCTCCCCGGCTTGGGTGTAAACACCTTATAAGTTGGCTTCCAGGCATGTGGAATATGGCAGTATGCTTTACAAGTACGATAACTCCTAATGAGTGGAAGTAGGAGCTGCACTAAACCTTCCTGCAAAAATGCAGGAAAGTCTTCATCTACTCCACCAGAATTAAACGTGATGAAGGTATCTATAGCCCATCTAGTGACCTCATTAGTAACAATGCTGGAGGACAATCTCCATTCCACGCGAGTCGAGTGGATGGGAGTCCTCTTTTTATGCTACCTATCGACTCCAGTGCTTCCTGGAAAGTGAGTCTCCAGCAGAGGCTTTAGATCTTCCTTGTCGGATTTCGAGAGGTCACTCGAGGGAAGCTGAAGAGCCCACACAACGGCCACTTGGTCTTTTGGTAATATCTTATGAATCCCTTAGAGTTCGCATAACCCCCCCCCCCCTCCCACATTACTGCAGAAGGTCCTCCAAGAGTTCCTTTTCGATCGTTTGTTCGCTGCATTGTACATTATCATGACTTATAAAACATATACCATATGCAATTGACGATGCCAAAAATCTAGTATCTTAAGATATGTTTCCTTTTAATTAGAATATTGTCCAGAGAAACATGGTGTCCTGATAACATCGCTATTATATTCTGGAAACATGGAAGGAAGTGGAGTGGACAACAGCGGAGAGGAGGTCGACCAAAGATAAGCATAATTCATTTCAATATTATGGTTATACATTTAAATATATATGCTAATTATTTTGACTTAGAATATATGTATCATAAGCAATTGACAATGGCTTAATTTTAATCGTAAAAATTTTCCTTTTTTATAGAATATTTTCCAGAGAATCAAGGTGCCTACATAACATCGCTTTTACATTCCCGAAACTGGGAAGGACGTGCAGTGGAGAATAGCCGAGATGAGGTCGAGGAAAGATTAACATATTTCATTTCAATATTATGGTTATACATTTAGATATATATGCTAATTATTTTGACTTAGAATGTATGTATCATAAGCAATTAACGATGGCTAAATTTTAATTCTCAGAAATTTTGCCTTTTTAAGGAATATTTTCCAGAGAATCATGGTGTTGCCTATTTGATAGAATTTTCCCCGAAGAGTCCAGATAACATCGCATTAACATCTGGAAAGTTGAAGAACGTCGAGAGGACAATTGCCGAGTGGACGTCAACCAATGATAAGTAGAATTCTTTTTGAATTTTTTCATATATTTAAGTGTATATCCAAATAATTTAGACTTATGACCATATATTATACAGAATCGACGATGGCTTTAATTTAGTCATCACAAACTTTGCCTTTTAATAAGAATATACTTCAATGAGACATGATGTCAAGAGTAACATCGCATTTACATTCTGAGGAAGTGAAAGAACGTGGTAAGGACAACGGCCGAGTGGAGGTGAAATATAAAGAGAATTCATTTCAATTTTTTTCTTTGATATCTACATATATATCCTAATTATTATGATCTAGGATACATATACTATACACAATTCACAATGGCTTAAATTTAATGGTATGGAATTTTCATTTTAATTAGGATGTTGTCCTGAGAAACATGGTGTCCAGAGTAACATCGCATTCACATTCTAGAAAACTGGAATGACTTGGAGAGGGCAGCGGCCGAGAGGAGGTCGACGAAAGATAAGGATAATTCAT
>KZ309119.1:61079-155385 GCA_000376725.2 Ladona fulva | reverse complement strand
AAAGAGATGAAACAATATATTTTGTAGAAAATGGATAAATTCTCTCAATGAAAATTCTATAATTAGCTATTAATACAGAAATGAATTTGAATAAAACCCACTCTATTTCTTTATATGTTAGACAGTACAACACTTAAGATTTCTGGCATTTATATGAGATACAAGCACTAAGATCTAAACAATATTTAACTTTCATCATAGTTAAGGATCTAAAGATGGGTTTACAATGTAAATCCTTCCTTTATCTTCAGATAGAACACATCTTTGCACCAAAATATCTCTGTAGTTGTAATTGTATTTTTAGAAAAGTTTCAACAGCTGAGGTCATTTTGTTCTTTTGGACAGCCGTTGCGAATCAAACCAAGGATTGCTTTCACAAGAGGCAGATGTGCTACCCACTTTGCTATCCCAGAGAATAAAGCTAACTGTAATAAATGGACCTATCTCATTCGGTTCAGGATCCAAGACTGAGCTTGGGTTTCCCCGTTTATTGATAGTCATGTTCTCGACAGTTGAACATTGAAATATGCCAAGATGGCCGCTGTCCAAAGCTTAATACATATGCATATATATATAACACTCCTCTCCCCCCCACACAAAAAAAACAATGCTTAAAAACTTTACAAAATTTAGCAATAATATTGCTAGTAAAAAAAAGGTATACATACATTAAATATTTACAAGAATACAAATAAGTATGAGTAAAAAAAAATATACAATCAAAAAAAAAGCTAACAGATACATAAATAACACTTTCATTATTCCACAATGAGAATAGGAGAAATAAAACTGTAGGAATGAAGTTCTGGGTAGATAATTTATAAGTTTAGTCTATCCCTCTTCTTTCTTTCTCTGAGAGGATATCTACGAATTTTGTTTTCCTCTGACACTTGATCTTTGCAGCTAGTTTCCAAGTGTACTTCAGAAGAAGTAGCATTATGTAGGTCACACATGGCATCTTCACTTGCACTTCTACCAGAATTGTGGGATGCTTCTCTCACCTCACTAGCACTAGGGGAATCTTCTGTCACTTCACTAGCACACTGAGTAACACTATTGGGGGTATTAGGATCTTTTTGCACTTGATTGGGATAATGTGAGGGGTGTGTCATGGGAATGTTGAGATCGGGAGGTAAACCTTTTTCAAAACTGCTTATCTTCGTTTGACCAGATGCATTTGGATGCTCTTTCCCAATTACCTTGAGTTGATCCAAATGTCGGTGCCAAATCAATCCACTATCAGTTTCTATTGTAAAATTTCTTGTTCCATTAACAGCTATAACCGTCCCTGTGGTCCACTTTTCTCTCCCCCTGTACTGCCTAGCAGCTACTCGATCTCCAAGTTTGAGTGTTCTCGTGGAATCACCAGCTCTTTTGGAAAATTTCCTCTGGCTTTGACTGGCAATCTCATTTAAATTGGGTTTAACTAAGGTCAGGCGAGACCTCGGCACTCTTCCTAAAAGCAATTTACTAGGGGCTTCTCCTGTGGTTACATGGGGTGTTATTCTACTAGAGAAAAGAAAACGAGGGAGAGCAATGGTTAAAGGAATACCAGAGTACATCAAAGTTTAACCTTCATTTTAAACTCTTTTACTAAATTCTCTGCAGCACCATTTGTCTGAGGGTGATATGGAGCAGAACGGATGTGTTCTATGCCATTCATCCTACAAAACAGTTGAAATTCTTGGGAAGTAAAAGAAGCCCCATTGTCTGACACAATTGTTTCGGGTAACCCAAAGGTTGCAAACAAAGTCCTCAAATGTTTGAGAATTTCCTCAACTTCGCCACTCTTAATTTCAAACACTTCCGGCCATTTTGAATAACTATCAATGACAACTAAAAATAATTTATTTAAGAAGGGGTCAGCCAAGTCTACATGTAGTCTTTGCCATGCTCTGTCTGGCCTGCTCCATGGCTTGATTGGAGCCTTGCTTGGGGCTGGCTTATTAACTGCACATGAAACACATGAATTTGCCATATTTTCGATGTCCTTATCTAGGTTAGGCCACCACACATAGGATCTGGCTAATGATTTCATCTTACTGATACCTAAATGACTACTATGCAACTCATCTAAGATCTTTTCTCTTAATTTCAAAGGAATAACCACTCTATTACCCCATAGTACACAACCTTGCTCCACTGTGAGTTCTAGTTTCCTAATTTCAAATGGTTTCAGATCTTCTTCCACCCTTGAGGGCCATCCAAACATGCATAAATCTAAAACTTTAGCAAGCATGGTGTCCTTCTTTGATTCTTTCTTGATTTCTTCAACTCTAACAGGCAAAAACTCACTTTCTCCTGAAGCAAGAAATGAAATTTCTTTAAACTCAGGTTCTTGAGTAGGTAAAGGTAGCCTTGACAGTCCATCAGCCATTTTATTTTCCTCTGCCTTAATATGTTCTATCTTATAAGTGTACCCTTGCAGTGTAACTGCCCACCTTTGAATTCTATTGGCTGCCATTTGTGGAATTCCCTTTTTTTCCCCAAATATAAATGTTAAAGGTTTATGGTCAGTTCTGAGTGTGAACTCTCTCCCATACAGGTACTGATGAAATTTTTTTACCCCAAACACAATCCCTAATGCTTCTCTGTCTATTTGTGAATAATTCCTTTCAGTTTTATTGAGAGATCGTGATGCAAAAGCAATTGGATGTTCCTCTCCATTTACAAGTCTGTGCAGAATCACTGCTCCTACCCCATAAGGAGATGCATCGCACTCAAGAATTAATGGAAGAGATGGATTATAATGTGCTAGTACAGTAGCTGATCTGATAGAGTCCTTCACAATTTTTAATGCTGCATTACAGTCTTCACTCCATTTCCACTTTGTATCTTTTTGTAGAAGCCTATGGAGGGGGGCTAGCTTTGTGGCTAAGTTAGGCAAAAATTTAGAGTAATACTCAACTAACCCCAGAAATGCTCTAAGTTGTGGTACATTTTGTGGTGTAGGTGCATTGTAAATGGCTGTGACCTTGCTATCAGAAGCATGAAGACCATGCTTATCAATTGTATGGCCCAAAAATTCTACACTCTTTTGCATTAATTTACACTTTTCTCTATTAACTTTGAAACCACTACTATGTAACCTCATAAGGAGAGCTTCAAGATTAGACAAATGGATTTTGTCATTCTCCCCCGTGATGATAATGTCGTCTTGAAAACAAGCAACTCCCTTCAACCCTTGCAATGTCTGATCCATTGCCCTTTGAAATATAGCAGGAGCAGATGCTATGCCAAATGGCAGTCTGTTATATCTGAAAAGGCCCTTGTGGGTGTTGATTGTACATAATATTTGTGATTCTTTGTCTAGAAGCAATTGTTGATAAGCATGCGAAAGATCTATAGTAGAGAATTTCTCCCCCCCTTGTAAAAGACAAAACAATTCCTCAACTCTAGGTAGTGGGTAATGCTCTACTTCCAATTGTGGATTGAGGGTAACTTTAAAGTCCCCACAAATTCTAATTTTCCCATTACTCTTCACTATAGGAACCACCGGCGTAGCCCACTCACTATATTCAACTGGATAAATTACTTTTTGCTCAACAAGATGATCAATCTCCTCATCCACTTTGGACTTTAATGCGAAGGCTAAAGCTCGAGAATGACAAAAAACTGGCTTCGCTTTAGCTTTAAGATGGAGCTTAAAACTGCCTTTGTTGAAGGTGCCTATACCATCACCAAGTCCTTGGAATTTGTCCCAAATAGCATCTACAGTGGAAGTAGTGAANATATGTTCTATCTTATAAGTGTACCCTTGCAGCGTAACTGCCCACCTTTGAATTCTATTGGCTGCCATTTGTGGAATTCCCTTTTTTTCCCCAAATATAAATGTTAAAGGTTTATGGTCAGTTCTGAGTGTGAACTCTCTCCCATACAGGTACTGATGAAATTTTTTTACCCCAAACACAATCCCTAATGCTTCTCTGTCTATTTGTGAATAATTCCTTTCAGTTTTATTGAGAGATCGTGATGCAAAAGCAATTGGATGTTCCTCTCCATTTACAAGTCTGTGCAGAATCACTGCTCCTACCCCATAAGGAGATGCATCGCACTCAAGAATTAATGGAAGAGATGGATTATAATGTGCTAGTACAGTAGCTGATCTGATAGAGTCCTTCACAATTTTTAATGCTGCATTACAGTCTTCACTCCATTTCCACTTTGTATCTTTTTGTAGAAGCCTATGGAGGGGGGCTAGCTTTGTGGCTAAGTTAGGCAAAAATTTAGAGTAATATTCAACTAACCCCAGAAATGCTCTAAGTTGTGGTACATTTTGTGGTGTAGGTGCATTGTAAATGGCTGTGACCTTGCTGTCAGAAGCATGAAGACCATGCTTATCAATTGTATGGCCCAAAAATTCCACACTCTTTTGCATTAATTTACACTTTTCTCTATTAACTTTGAAACCACTACTATGTAACCTCATAAGGAGAGCTTCAAGATTAGACAAATGGATTTTGTCATTCTCCCCCGTGATGATAATGTCGTCTTGAAAACAAGCAACTCCCTTCAACCCTTGCAATGTCTGATCCATTGCCCTTTGAAATATAGCAGGAGCAGATGCTATGCCAAATGGCAGTCTGTTATATCTGAAAAGGCCCTTGTGGGTGTTGATTGCACATAATATTTGTGATTCTTTGTCTAGAAGCAATTGTTGATAAGCATACGAAAGATCTATAGTAGAGAATTTCTCCCCCCCTTGTAAAAGACAAAACAATTCCTCAACTCTAGGTAGTGGGTAATGCTCTACTTCCAATTGTGGATTGAGGGTAACTTTAAAGTCCCCACAAATTCTAATTTTCCCATTACTCTTCACTATAGGAACCACCGGCGTAGCCCACTCACTATATTCAACTGGATAAATTACTTTTTGCTCAACAAGATGATCAATCTCCTCATCAACTTTGGACTTTAATGCGAAGGCTAAGGCTCGAGAATGACAAAAAACTGGCTTCGCTTTTGCTTTAAGATGGAGCTTAAAACTGCCTTTGTTGAAGGTGCCTATACCATCACCAAGTCCTTGGAATTTGTCCCAAATAGCATCTACAGTGGAAGTAGTGAATCCCAAGTTGTTCACAGAAACCGAAAAAGGTACAGCAAAGTTTAGTGCTTTGTACCAATCCCTTCCAAGCAATGGAGGACCACCATTAGGGATTACATAGAGAGGCAACTTAATTAACTTCCCAGCATGCTCCACCCTCACCCACACAAAACCCTTGGGTACAATTAAACCATTTGCATAAGATCGGAGCCTAACTTTGGTACTTAACAAGGAGAGATTTGCGAAATTTTGGGAAAAACAAGCATGTGAAATGGCTGAGATAGCAGACCCCGTGTCTATTNCCACCAAAAAAAAACAATGCTTAAAAACTTTACAAAATTTAGCAATAATATTGCTAGTAAAAAAAAGGTATACATACATTAAATATTTACAAGAATACAAATAAGTATGAGTAAAAAAAAATATACAATCAAAAAAAAAGCTAACAGATACATAAATAACACTTTCATTATTCCACAATGAGAATAGGAGAAATAAAACTGTAGGAATGAAGTTCTGGGTAGATAATTTATAAGTTTAGTCTATCCTTCTTCTTTCTTTCTCTGAGAGGATATCTACGAATTTTGTTTTCCTCTGACACTTGATCTTTGCAGCTAGTTTCCAAGTGTACTTCAGAAGAAGTAGCATTATTTAGGTTACACATGGCATTTTCACTTGCACTTCTACCAGAATTGTGGGATGCTTCTCTCACCTCACTAGCACTAGGGGAATCTTCTGTCACTTCACTAGCACACTGAGTAACACTATTGGGGGTATTAGGATCTTTTTGCACTTGATTGGGATAATGTGAGGGGTGTGTCATGGGAATGTTGAGATCGGGAGGTAAACCTTTTTCAAAACTGCTTATCTTCGTTTGACCAGACGCATTTGGATGCTCTTTCCCAATTACCTTGAGTTGATCCAAATGTCGGTGCCAAATCAATCCACTATCAGTTTCTATTGTAAAATTTCTTGTTCCATTAACAGCTATAACCGTCCCTGTGGTCCACTTTTCTCTCCCCCTGTACTGCCTAGCAGCTACTCGATCTCCAAGTTTGAGTGTTCTCGTGGAATCACCAGCTCTTTTGGAAAATTTCCTCTGGCTTTGACTGGCAATCTCATTTAAATTGGGTTTAACTAAGGTCAGGCGAGACCTCGGCACTCTTCCTAAAAGCAATTTACTAGGGGCTTCTCCTGTGGTTACATGGGGTGTTATTCTACTAGAGAAAAGAAAACGAGGGAGAGCAATGGTTAAAGGAATACCAGAGTACATCAAAGTTTAACCTTCATTTTAAACTCTTTTACTAAATTCTCTGCAGCACCATTTGTCTGAGGGTGATATGGAGCAGAACGGATGTGTTCTATGCCATTCATCCTACAAAACAGTTGAAATTCTTGGGAAGTAAAAGAAGCCCCATTGTCTGACACAATTGTTTCGGGTAACCCAAAGGTTGCAAACAAAGTCCTCAAATGTTTGAGAATTTCCTCAACTTCGCCACTCTTAATTTCAAACACTTCCGGCCATTTTGAATAACTATCAATGACAACTAAAAATAATTTATTTAAGAAGGGGCCAGCCAAGTCTACATGTAGTCTTTGCCATGCTCTGTCTGGCCTGCTCCATGGCTTGATTGGAGCCTTGCTTGGGGCTGGCTTATTAACTGCACATGAAACACATGAATTTGCCATATTTTCGATGTCCTTATCTAGGTTAGGCCACCACACATAGGATCTGGCTAATGATTTCATCTTACTGATACCTAAATGACTACTATGCAACTCATCTAAGATCTTTTCTCTTAATTTCAAAGGAATAACCACTCTATTACCCCATAGTACACAACCTTGCTCCACTGTGAGTTCTAGTTTCCTAATTTCAAATGGTTTCAGATCTTCCTCAACCCTTGAGGGCCATCCAAACATGCATAAATCTAAAACTTTAGCAAGCATGGTGTCCTTCTTTGATTCTTTCTTGATTTCTTCAACTCTAACAGGCAAAAACTCACTTTCTCCTGAAGCAAGAAATGAAATTTCTTTAAACTCAGGTTCTTGAGTAGGTAAAGGTAGCCTTGACAGTCCATCAGCCAGTTTATTTTCCTCTGCCTTAATATGTTCTATCTTATAAGTGTACCCTTGCAGCGTAACTGCCCACCTTTGAATTCTATTGGCTGCCATTTGTGGAATTCCCTTTTTTTCCCCAAATATAAATGTTAAAGGTTTATGGTCAGTTCTGAGTGTGAACTCTCTCCCATACAGGTACTGATGAAATTTTTTTACCCCAAACACAATCCCTAATGCTTCTCTGTCTATTTGTGAATAATTCCTTTCAGTTTTATTGAGAGATCGTGATGCAAAAGCAATTGGATGTTCCTCTCCATTTACAAGTCTGTGCAGAATCACTGCTCCTACCCCATAAGGAGATGCATCGCACTCAAGAATTAATGGAAGAGATGGATTATAATGTGCTAGTACAGTAGCTGATCTGATAGAGTCCTTCACAATTTTTAATGCTGCATTACAGTCTTCACTCCATTTCCACTTTGTATCTTTTTGTAGAAGCCTATGGAGGGGGGCTAGCTTTGTGGCTAAGTTAGGCAAAAATTTAGAGTAATATTCAACTAACCCCAGAAATGCTCTAAGTTGTGGTACATTTTGTGGTGTAGGTGCATTGTAAATGGCTGTGACCTTGCTGTCAGAAGCATGAAGACCATGCTTATCAATTGTATGGCCCAAAAATTCCACACTCTTTTGCATTAATTTACACTTTTCTCTATTAACTTTGAAACCACTACTATGTAACCTCATAAGGAGAGCTTCAAGATTAGACAAATGGATTTTGTCATTCTCCCCCGTGATGATAATGTCGTCTTGAAAACAAGCAACTCCCTTCAACCCTTGCAATGTCTGATCCATTGCCCTTTGAAATATAGCAGGAGCAGATGCTATGCCAAATGGCAGTCTGTTATATCTGAAAAGGCCCTTGTGGGTGTTGATTGCACATAATATTTGTGATTCTTTGTCTAGAAGCAATTGTTGATAAGCATACGAAAGATCTATAGTAGAGAATTTCTCCCCCCCTTGTAAAAGACAAAACAATTCCTCAACTCTAGGTAGTGGGTAATGCTCTACTTCCAATTGTGGATTGAGGGTAACTTTAAAGTCCCCACAAATTCTAATTTTCCCATTACTCTTCACTATAGGAACCACCGGCGTAGCCCACTCACTATATTCAACTGGATAAATTACTTTTTGCTCAACAAGATGATCAATCTCCTCATCAACTTTGGACTTTAATGCGAAGGCTAAAGCTCGAGAATGACAAAAAACTGGCTTCGCTTTTGCTTTAAGATGGAGCTTAAAACTGCCTTTGTTGAAGGTGCCTATACCATCACCAAGTCCTTGGAATTTGTCCCAAATAGCATCTACAGTGGAAGTAGTGAATCCCAAGTTGTTCACAGAAACCGAAAAAGGTACAGCAAAGTTTAGTGCTTTGTACCAATCCCTTCCAAGCAATGGAGGACCACCATTAGGGATTACATAGAGAGGCAACTTAATTAACTTCCCAGCATGCTCCACCCTCACCCACACAAAACCCTTGGGTACAATTAAACCATTTGCATAAGATCGGAGCCTAACTTTGGTACTTAACAAGGAGAGATTTGCGAAATTTTGGGAAAAACAAGCATGTGAAATGGCTGAGATAGCAGACCCCGTGTCTATTTCCATATTTAAATGTTTCCCTTCCACAACAACGTCTATCAGCCAAGGTTCCACGTTATCCAACATACCTTTAACACTATAAAGGGGCAGATTATCGTCGGCGTCGCTAGACTCCACTTGCTCTTCTTTCAGTTCCTGGTGGTAGATCCTCCGTCTTGTGTTTTTGGAAGACTTCCTTCTACACACCGCCTTCAGGTGTCCCACCTCCTTGCAGATGTCACAGCTATAGTTCCGAAATCTGCAGTTGTTGCCGCGATGTCCCACTCTGCCGCAACAGTTGCACCTACCCTTGGATGGGTCTTGATTCTTATGCTCTGTCCTTCCGCTACTCTTTGCTTGGACGCGAAATACTTCCGGGTCATTGACCTTTCCGGCCATGTGGTTGTGGATGCCTCCTTCCGCTCTACTGCTGAGTCCCGCATTTCGAGTTGCCTTTTCCCGCGCGAAAGCCATCTCCACTGCTTTTTCGAATTGCAGCGTCTGATCCTCGAGATACAAAACTTGCACGGTGTCCGTATCTCTAAGACCAAGAACCAACTGATCCCGCAGAGCTTGGTCGAGAAAATTGCCAAAGTTGCAATAACGGGAACTTTTCCGTAAACCGGCCGCGAATTCCAGCACAGACTCTCCTTCCCTTTGAACTCGCTGATTGAATTTGTGCCGCTCGGCGATTACTGATCGTTTCGGAGCAAAATGAGCACGTAGAACCGATAACAAGTCTTCAAAACTTAAGTCGGATGGCTTTGACGGTTCACTCAGGTCTCTCAAGACTTCGTAAGTTTCTTTGCCTAAAGAAGATAAAAGTATCGCCTTCCTTTTCGTTATTTGAGTCTGGCCTTCTCCCCCTAAATCGTTGACGATAAAGAACTGTTCGAGCCTTTCCTCGTACGCCTCNAAGACTTGGTAAGTTTCTTTGCCTAAAGAAGATAAAAGTATCGCCTTCCTTTTCGTTATTTGAGTCTGGCCTTCTCCCCCTAAATCGTTGACGATAAAGAACTGTTCGAGCCTTTCCTCGTATGCCTCCCAGTTATCCTCCCCTGGGATGAATTTCTCCATGAAATTCACCATCCTCGTCGCCAATGTAATAAATGGACCTATCTCATTCGGTTCAGGAACCAAGACTGAGCTTGGGTTTCCCCGTTTATTCACAGTCGTGTTCTCGACAGTTGAACATTGAAATACGCCAAGATGGCCGCTGTCCGAAGCTTAATACAAATGCATATATATATATAACACTCCTCTCCCCCCCACACAAAAAGAAACAATGCTTAAAAACTTTACAAAATTTAGCAATAATATTGCTAGTAAAAAAAAGGTATACATACATTAAATATTTACAAGAATACAAATAAGTATGAGTAAAAAAAAATATACAATCAAAAAAAAAGCTAACAGATACATAAATAACACTTTCATTATTCCACAATGAGAATAGGAGAAATAAAACTGTAGGAATGAAGTTCTGGGTAGATAATTTATAAGTTTAGTCTATCCTTCTTCTTTCTTTCTCTGAGAGGATATCTACGAATTTTGTTTCCCTCTGACACTTGATCTTTGCAGCTAGTTTCCAAGTGTACTTCAGAAGAAGTAGCATTATTTAGGTCACACATGGCATTTTCACTTGCACTTCTACCAGAATTGTGGGATGCTTCTCTCACCTCACTAGCACTAGGGGAATCTTCTGTCACTTCACTAGCACACTGAGTAACACTATTGGGGGTATTAGGATCTTTTTGCACTTGATTGGGATAATGTGAGGGGTGTGTCATGGGAATGTTGAGATCGGGAGGTAAACCTTTTTCAAAACTGCTTATCTTCGTTTGACCAGATGCATTTGGATGCTCTTTCCCAATTACCTTGAGTTGATCCAAATGTCGGTGCCAAATCAATCCACTATCAGTTTCTATTGTAAAATTTCTTGTTCCATTAACAGCTATAACCGTCCCTGTGGTCCACTTTTCTCTCCCCCTGTACTGCCTAGCAGCTACTCGATCTCCAAGTTTGAGTGTTCTCGTGGAATCACCAGCTCTTTTGGAAAATTTCCTCTGGCTTTGACTGGCAATCTCATTTAAATTAGGTTTGACTAAGGTCAGGCGAGACCTCGGCACTCTTCCTAAAAGCAATTTACTAGGGGCTTCTCCTGTGGTTACATGGGGTGTTATTCTACTAGAGAAAAGAAAACGAGGGAGAGCAATGGTTAAAGGAATACCAGAGTACATCAAAGTTTAACCTTCATTTTAAACTCTTTTACTAAATTCTCTGCAGCACCATTTGTCTGAGGGTGATACGGAGCAGAACGGATGTGTTCTATGCCATTCATCCTACAAAACAGTTGAAATTCTTGGGAAGTAAAAGAAGCCCCATTGTCTGACACAATTGTTTCGGGTAACCCAAAGGTTGCAAACAAAGTCCTCAAATGTTTGAGAATTTCCTCAACTTCGCCACTCTTAATTTCAAACACTTCCGGCCATTTTGAATAACTATCAATGACAACTAAAAATAATTTATTTAAGAAGGGGCCAGCCAAGTCTACATGTAGTCTTTGCCATGCTCTGTCTGGCCTGCTCCATGGCTTGATTGGAGCCTTGCTTGGGGCTGGCTTATTAACTGCACATGAAACACATGAATTTGCCATATTTTCGATGTCCTTATCTAGGTTAGGCCACCACACATAGGATCTGGCTAATGATTTCATCTTACTGATACCTAAATGACTACTATGCAACTCATCTAAGATCTTTTCTCTTAATTTCAAAGGAATAACCACTCTATTACCCCATAGTACACAACCTTGCTCCACTGTGAGTTCTAGTTTCCTAATTTCAAATGGTTTCAGATCTTCCTCAACCCTTGAGGGCCATCCAAACATGCATAAATCTAAAACTTTAGCAAGCATGGTATCCTTCTTTGATTCTTTCTTGATTTCTTCAACTCTAACAGGCAAAAACTCACTTTCTCCTGAAGCAAGAAATGAAATTTCTTTAAACTCAGGTTCTTGAGTAGGTAAAGGTAGCCTTGACAGTCCATCAGCCAGTTTATTTTCCTCTGCCTTAATATGTTCTATCTTATAAGTGTACCCTTGCAGCGTAACTGCCCACCTTTGAATTCTATTGGCTGCCATTTGTGGAATTCCCTTTTTTTCCCCAAATATAAATGTTAAAGGTTTATGGTCAGTTCTGAGTGTGAACTCTCTCCCATACAGGTACTGATGAAATTTTTTTACCCCAAACACAATCCCTAATGCTTCTCTGTCTATTTGTGAATAATTCCTTTCAGTTTTATTGAGAGATCGTGATGCAAAAGCAATTGGATGTTCCTCTCCATTTACAAGTCTGTGCAGAATCACTGCTCCTACCCCATAAGGAGATGCATCGCACTCAAGAATTAATGGAAGAGATGGATTATAATGTGCTAGTACAGTAGCTGATCTGATAGAGTCCTTCACAATTTTTAATGCTGCATTACAGTCTTCACTCCATTTCCACTTTGTATCTTTTTGTAGAAGCCTATGGAGGGGGGCTAGCTTTGTGGCTAAGTTAGGCAAAAATTTAGAGTAATACTCAACTAACCCCAGAAATGCTCTAAGTTGTGGTACATTTTGTGGTGTAGGTGCATTGTAAATGGCTGTGACCTTGCTGTCAGAAGCATGAAGACCATGCTTATCAATTGTATGGCCCAAAAATTCCACACTCTTTTGCATTAATTTACACTTTTCTCTATTAACTTTGAAACCACTACTATGTAACCTCATAAGGAGAGCTTCAAGATTAGACAAATGGATTTTGTCATTCTCCCCCGTGATGATAATGTCGTCTTGAAAACAAGCAACTCCCTTCAACCCTTGCAATGTCTGATCCATTGCCCTTTGAAATATAGCAGGAGCAGATGCTATGCCAAATGGCAGTCTGTTATATCTGAAAAGGCCCTTGTGGGTGTTGATTGCACATAATATTTGTGATTCTTTGTCTAGAAGCAATTGTTGATAAGCATACGAAAGATCTATAGTAGAGAATTTCTCCCCCCCTTGTAAAAGACAAAACAATTCCTCAACTCTAGGTAGTGGGTAATGCTCTACTTCCAATTGTGGATTGAGGGTAACTTTAAAGTCCCCACAAATTCTAATTTTCCCATTACTCTTCACTATAGGAACCACCGGCGTAGCCCACTCACTATATTCAACTGGATAAATTACTTTTTGCTCAACAAGATGATCAATCTCCTCATCAACTTTGGACTTTAATGCGAAGGCTAAAGCTCGAGAATGACAAAAAACTGGCTTCGCTTTTGCTTTAAGATGGAGCTTAAAACTGCCTTTGTTGAAGGTGCCTATACCATCACCAAGTCCTTGGAATTTGTCCCAAATAGCATCTACAGTGGAAGTAGTGAATCCCAAGTTGTTCACAGAAACCGAAAAAGGTACAGCAAAGTTTAGTGCTTTGTACCAATCCCTTCCAAGCAATGGAGGACCACCATTAGGGATTACATAGAGAGGCAACTTAATTAACTTCCCAGCATGCTCCACCCTCACCCACACAAAACCCTTGGGTACAATTAAACCATTTGCATAAGATCGGAGCCTAACTTTGGTACTTAACAAGGAGAGATTTGCGAAATTTTGGGAAAAACAAGCATGTGAAATGGCTGAGATAGCAGACCCCGTGTCTATTTCCATATTTAAATGTTTCCCTTCCACAACAACGTCTATCAGCCAAGGTTCCACGTTATCCAACATACCTTTAACACTATAAAGGGGCAGATTATCGTCGGCGTCGCTAGACTCCACTTGCTCTTCTTTCAGTTCCTGGTGGTATATCCTCCGTCTTGTGTTTTTGGAAGACTTCCTTCTACACACCGCCTTCAGGTGTCCCACCTCCTTGCAGATGTCACAGCTATAGTTCCGAAATCTGCAGTTGTTGCCGCGATGTCCCACTCTGCCGCAACAGTTGCACCTACCCTTGGATGGGTCTTGATTCTTATGCTCTGTCCTTCCGCTACTCTTTGCTTGGACGCGAAATACTTCCGGGTCATTGACCTTTCCGGCCATGTGGTTGTGGATGCCTCCTTCCGCTCTACTGCTGAGTCCCGCATTTCGAGTTGCCTTTTCCCGCGCGAAAGCCATCTCCACTGCTTTTTCGAATTGCAGCGTCTGATCCTCGAGATACAAATCTTGCACGGTAAGTTTCTTTGCCTAAAGAAGATAAAAGTATCGCCTTCCTTTTCGTTATTTGAGTCTGGCCTTCTCCCCCTAAATCGTTGACGATAAAGAACTGTTCGAGCCTTTCCTAGTACGCCTCCCAGTTATCCTCCCCTGGGATGAATTTCTCCATGAAATTCATCATCCTCGTCGCCAATGTAATAAATGGACCTATCTCGTTCGGTTCAGGAACCAAGACTGAGCTTGGGTTCCCCGTTTATTCACAGTCGTGTTCTCGACAGTTGAACATTGAAATACGCCAAGATGGCCGCTGTCCGAAGCTTACTACATATGCATATATATATATAACAGTACTCATAATATGCGATATGTCCACTTAGTTTACTTAAGAATCTGCTGTAATAAAGACAGAAATTTTTATTTCTCAATACAGTACTCATAATATGCGATATGTCCTCTTAGTTTACTTAAGAATGTGCTGTAATAAAGACAGTAATTTTTATTTCTCAATACAGTACTCATAATATGCGATATGTCCTCTTAGTTTACTTAAGAATGTGCTGTAATAAAGACAGTAATTTTTATTTCTCAATACAGTACTCATAATATGCGATAGGTCCTCTTGGTTTACTTAAGAATGTGCTGTAATAAAGACAGAAGTTTTTATTTCTCAATACAGTACTCATAATATGTGATATGTCCTCTTGGTTTACTTAAGAATGTGCTGTAATAACAATACGCTTAGTATGCGATAGGTCTGCACATTTTACTTCAGAATGTGCTGTAGTTATGACAGAAATGTTTTGGTCATTGCCATTTTTTCATTCATATGTTTGCAATTTCAGTTTTCGACAAAAGAGACATATTGTAATACTCAAGTGTTATACCTTTTGGTAGGTCCATGTGCCATAATATTCCCCAGTCATAGCCTTTTCTTTTGTTACCTTGTAACTCTCCCTTTACATAATCTAACATCTTTTGCCTTTGCCTTCCCCTCTGTCTTTTCCCTTGCATTCTACCCTCTATTACATTCTTCAGCAATCCCTCTCCTCTCAATATCTGACCCACCCATTTCTTTTGTCGGGGCTTAATTACTTCAATTAAAACTCTTTCCTTCCCAACCATTTCTAGCACCTCTATGTTTGTTTTTCTATCCACCCAGCTCACCTTCTCCATTCTATGCCACACCCACATCTCAAATGCCTCCAATCTTTTGATATCCTCTTATTGTAAGGTCCACGTTTCACACCCATACAGCAAAACACTCCATACCAAAGATTTTACCTATCTTTTCCTCTATCAAAATCATAGTCATCAATTCCTTTGCATCACCAAAGCATCCTTGGCCAATGCTACTCTTTTTCGAACCTCATCTTTACACCTCCCATCCCAAGATAGAACACTACCGAAGTACGAGAATTTGACCACCTGCTCTAGTTTTTCCTCATCGACCCTGATCGTTATTTTAGCCTTCTTTCCCTTAGTGAATCTCATTACTTTAGTTTTACTTACGTTAATTTTCATTCCATATTCCCTTGCCTTATCGTTTAGTGCATTTACTAGTATTTGTAGACCCCTTTCGGAATAGCACACAATACCCAACCTTAATCCGAGCCAAATGCTCTCCCCTTACCCGTGATCTTCAGTAAGTTTAAAGTGGTAAAAGTATGCTCTTTCTTTTAAAAATAATTTGAAAAAGTTTCGAGAGGGTCTTTTTTGTAAATGTGAGCTGAATATACCCTATTTTCGGCGTCGTAACGAAAATCACTATATTTAAACTCCATTTTTAAACTAACGGTCGGCATTAAGAAAATGAAACTCCTCATTTAAACACTTTATGTAGAGTAGTTATAAGGCACAACGTTTCGTGCTTATCTTATATTTATATCAAAATATATATAATGCCAAACTTTAAATGTTTTCGAGCCATAATATTTCTTCGCAGAATTCGCTCTTGAAATTTTTCTTATTATTTTGTGTAATAGAGCAACAAAGGTTGTGCAGGAATACCAAGTTTTCTTTTGCTCAACGGAATACTGCCTGAGATAACGTGTCTCAAAGTTGCTAAAAATCGATGTCTAACTGTAGAAGGCTGCGGTATGGGGTCAAACAAATGACTATATCTCAGCAAATATTTCATCGATGGATGTAAAACTTGGCAAATTTTCATAGAAGATCTTTATTATTATTATTATTATGGTAAAGGTTCCACCCCGCTTTCCTGCTGAATACTTTACTGACAGATGAAAACGACAACCGATGGACACCAGCAGTTTTCAACTGGATACCAAGAGATGCAACTAAACCAAGCAGAAGCCTATCCATCTGTTTTCTGTCTTATCAGGTGCGCCAATCCCTTTTCGCGGTATTTGCGTGGGCTTTCCACCACTCTTTCTTATCTAATCGACCGCCACTGCCAGATGAAGGACTTTCTTCAGTCCTACGAAAGACTGCCCTGTTCTATTGGTGAATGGCGCGACTCGAGGTAAGAAACGTTATTTCCCTAAATCATCTTATTATTATTAACTTGTAAACGCCCCCGTCAAGCATGACAGAACTTAATTCAGTTTCAAAATGTATGTATCATCGTATATACCTGGTCCACCAAAGCCAGAAACAGTCCGTCGTAAGATCATAATACCTAAATACATTTCTTACCATTACTTATAAGATTTATTCCACTGTTTTCAAGTCACGAAAGCCTACTTTACGTACATTTCTTATAGAAAAATATAAGAACTGGTTATTCTCGTGTACTTATATGGGATAATTCATGAAATCGACATTCAACAATTGGTCGTCAAAGGGATGGGTTGCTTATTTCCGAAAAATGTTACGAATTTTCCGTGCAATTGATCAAAAGTCTCGCAATTTCGAATCTATATGAATGTTTCACGACTAAAATAAGAACCTATGATCATTTTCCTTTCTTGTGACACTTGTCTCAATTTCGTAGGACTATTTTTCCAATTTAAATTTCTAAAAGAAACAACCTCTGAAAGTCATGAAAACGTACTTTACGCTAATCTCTTATGGAAACGTACTATAAGCTCCTGGGTTCGAACCCGGGCTTTTGCCGAGATGGAAATAGTTTTCCTAGGGGTTTCAGTATCGTAGAAATACAGATCAGTTTGTTTCAGATCTCTTAGTCAAGCCGTTTCTGAGATAGATAGGGGAACGGACGAACAGACATTTGCTTTATATATGTACACACAGTAAAACACGGTTAAGACGTTTTTCGGGGGAGCTAGCAAAAATTGTCTTAAGCGGGATAACGTTATAACCGGGTTGTGTAATGTTGGTTGCCTCGCATTATATTTCTGAAGAATGGTCCGCTTATCACACAAAGAGAACGTCATAGTTACTTACATAGTTACAAATTACATTTCATCACGGAAAAAAGGAAAAGAATGGTACTTTTTCATTATGCTAACAGTTCATTTATTTGTTCCCTGATGGATTTCCGCAACACCTCGCCTGATATTGTGAATTTCATTATTTTATTGGTTTACGTACGAGCAAAATTTAAGTACTTGATGCAACAAATGAGAAACGATATTGGGCTGGTTCTTGATTGCCTTGATTGAATCTATAGATAGATTGTTCTGTTTCGCCATATCTTCTTTATCTTCTCAGCAAATAAGTTATCGGAAACATGAGAGCCAAAATGAACCCCCTTAGAGCAATACAGAAGAGATAACGGCGACACAGATAAAAATATGTTGGTCTATCAAATGAGGCGGGCATTCGGTTTTAGCGGGTGCACAGTGGGCTAGAATCGAAAAAAGCTGGCCAAGAGGCCAAAAATGGTTCTTTAGAGTGAGGAACGTAAAACTTCGCATAGATATTCCGAAAAGATTGAATTTTGTTGCTCTGTCTTTTATTTTTCGTTATTTGAACGTGTCAAAAAGATACAGTGTCAAACTTGGGCATTTTTCACTGAAAAGAATGTTCTCGGATTTTTCTGAAAAACTTTCAAGTTTGCTGCGATGCAGACGTAATTAAAGGAAATTGATGGAAAACTGATTATGCCATATTTGAGTATGATTTCTGATCTTTTGATTCGTTTTAGTTTTGTGCTCAAAAATGGACCTCTGTTCATTTTACGCAACAAAATGGACATATTTTTCGGCCAATTTTTTAGATAAAGTGAGGCAAGCAACTAGGAAAACGGCGCTAAACTATCGAGTCTCTTATACCACGTCAATGTCTAAGGTTTCTAAGTATAGAATGTGAAGAAACTGTTTCGATTCACCCTCTACCCTGGGATTGTGATGGCATTTTCGATCCCGCGGCATGGCCCGGCTGAGCGCCACGGTCACTAATTCTGTCGCGTTGCCTATTCGGCAGTCTTATTATGATCTTTTAGCTATTATCATGTTATATTCCGGCTTTAAACGTTATCAACTTATTCCACAGTAATTTTAGACCCTACTAGGAAATTTTTATGTTTTTGCCCTGCGGGTCCTTAGTTCGATGCTAGGGCAATTCGTATGTCCTAAGTTCAAGAATTCATTTAGTGTATTTTGCTTTAAGATAGAAAGTCGCAATTCACGGTGTTGTTAGAATAGATAGATGTTTATCGTATGTCGTAAAGATTTTTGCCCTGTTGCCCCAGGGTTGATTCTAGGACCATTCGAATGACCGAATTTTCAGAAATTCGTTAGGGTATTTCCCGGTCAGGTAGAATGTTGAAATTCGCAGGATCGATGGAAGATGTAGATTCTATCGTATTCCCCAGATATTTTTGTCCTAAGGACCCAGGTGATCATATTTCTTCCATAAGGTTAACACAGGATGCCTTTTTAAAATTTTTTTCCGGACACTATCCGAAAAACAAAATTGCTAAAATTCAGAATATGGATAGAACTACTGATTATGGCTCATAAATAAGTATAAATTAACATATTTTCCTAATTTGCCATACTGAATATAAATTAAACAAAAATGTATGTAATTCGCTATGAATTAATTAAGTAGTTTCCGAAAAAATCACACTATAACTCTACTTGAGGTGCTGAAAAAGAAACTACTTACTCTGAGATCAGTATTTTTCTGCCATTATTACCTACCTCTACTTTTGGAATATTATGCAGATAGATGTGTAAGTAGAAGGAATGCTAAGTTAATTAATAATTAACTCACTTATTATTAATGGTTTAGTCAGTTATTGCTCATTGTGAAAGAAGTTCTCGTTTTAAGTAGAAAAATGTTGAAGAATTATAATATAATTATATATATTATAAAACAATACCTCTCCCATAAGATGTGAGATGTTATTTTATCTCATTTACAAATAGGTATACTATATTTATACAAATACCACATATTACTGGCCTTGGTAGCATGGTGGTTAGTCTGCTAACCTAGCAACGCTGAGGTCCCAGGTTCAAATCATGTTTGGTGCATGGATTTCTGTGTTCCTCTAGGTTACTAAATTGTAAGAGTGGTCTCAATAGACCAAGATTCACTTAAATAAAGATATTATCATTATATTTATTTACATCATGATAATAGTTATTACCATAATATTATCATATCATAGTATTTAATACTAGCTGATACTTACTACTGATATTTAACACTAACTTCTAAGAAGTTTATCTTCACTTTTTAGTTAGTTATTTAACTATATTACGGTTTTGTATTATATAATATTAATGGCCGGTTTCTATAAACTTCATCTTATCCCCTGGATTGGTTTCCAGAGAATAAAACTAATCGTTGATTAGATTTTTATCCGTTTCTTCAAAGCCGCGCAAAAAATTTATCCTTTTGATAGCTATCCTCTAGATAGCTTCCTTACACGTAGTAGGATTTTTAGCCATGTTGCTGGCGTGCAGCATTTGAATCGAAAAGAGGGAAATAGCATTGGGAGATTAAGAACGAAAGGGGAAAACCCTAGTGCACGCTTTGTCCTAGAAATTGCATTTACTCGAAAAGAGAAGAGAAAAGACGCTCGCGGAGCTACAGTGGAAGCGTAAGGATGAGTTTAATGAAACGTTTTGAGGGAGACTGCCTGGATTAGCCTAGAAGAGGAAGGTTGGTAAGATTTTAATAGCCTTTTACTTCCAATACAAGTTTATTATAGATTTTCTATACTATTTTATTGTATCAAAAACTGTGTACTTGCAAAAATGTTGCCTTATCAACCTACATATTAGATGTTTGAGAATGATTTGAAGCGCAAGTTAGTAATTGAAGCATTTTGGTTATGATGAGCAAACCTTGAGAGTGTTTGATATTGAAGAAGACTGAACTTCCGAGCTAACGTTTGTGAGTGCACGGAAGGAAATTGATTTAAATGCGGAAGAACGTAAATAACGGAAATGCAAGTACTTGGAATTGCTGGTACCTCAGAATATCAACATCACATGCTGAAAAACGTTTGACCGATCGCTCACTATCTCTTAAATAAGGAATTAGAGGAATGTAATCGCAGAATCATTTCATTATATTTACCGATAGACTATTTCAGAATTTTGTATTACTTTTATTACTGCAAGTGCTGGTTTATAGCGTTTTCCTTAGTTTTCGCGAGATTAAAGAAAATTGCATCAAGTAATTTTTCCCAAATTGCTTCAATTAGTGACTTTTGTAATGAGCTTAAGGAAATGATTCCTCATCGAGAGATATGATTTCCAGTGATTAATCGCCATTGACCTGCTAGTTCAAATATGATGGAGAAGAATTTAAAAAAGAGAGGGAGAAATTTCACTGAATTCGAGAAATCTTTTATCATTGATCTGGTAAATAAAAAAACGGACGCGGTGACAGTGCAGCGGAAGGAGGCCGCCTGGAAAGAAATAGCAATAAGATACAATCCACTATCTCAAACAGGGGAAAGGACTCCGCAACAACTTCATTCGCTGTACCTGACTCTGAAAAAGAAAGCAAAGAAGGATAATGCTTCAGATAGGGTAAGTTCCAAGTTTATTTTTACAGTTCTGCATGAATGTTCAACGATTTGATTTCATTACAATTTTCCATGGAAGCCTGATCTTACTTACTATTTTCTGATAACTTGCATGAGTTGTACTATTACTTTTTCCATGTTAATGGGATCATTTTCTTGGAGTTCAACTAGTAAGTAATTAAGTTAATGATGATGACAGAACAATAGTTTAACAGTGGGCATGAGATTTGAATCTTAAGCAAATGTGGCCAAAATTTCTTTACACAGAGGTAAGGCCCTTCTTCAGACTTGACATTGCATTTGTTGACTTTTTAGGCAGAAATTTGTAAAACTGGAGGAGGTATTACTGCAACTGCCCTAGATGCTAATGGGAAGAAACTGCTGTCCATGATGAGGGATCAATTCATACCACTGAGCAAGCCCCATGACTCATCAGCACCTTTGTATGATGGAATTCCCGAAGGTAGGTTTTGTATAATATATTACAGAAAGATAAATTATAATAAGCTCCATTTCCATTTGTAACTACAATTTTAATTATGGCTGACATATATATCTTCTTACATAAACATTATATTCATACAGATATCAATGTAGATGTACATCTTAAGGTAATTGAACAATGTATGTCATTGCAATCTTCAATAGATATCAAATTCACAACATTATGGTGAAGTATATTGTAGATGACAACAATGTTTTGAATAACACACAATCAATGATTTATAGGATTGCAGGTTTCCATGGTGTTCTCTTAATGTATCAATGTCTTTCGGGTTCTCTTCCATGTCTTTTGTTTCCGCTGGACGACGTTTCGGATGCGTTTCAGCAGCCATCTTCAGGTCGAAGGTATCAGGTTTCCTCCTCCGCCGCCTTATATACGCTTGCTCCCGTCACTTTCTCCTCTGATTATCGAGTAATAAAGGAAGCAATAGAAATATTCAAAACATCTGAAAATATAAACAGAGAAGATGGATATTATCTACATAACAGTTGGAAAGAAGTCATAAGAACCAATCAGAGAGGAGAAAATTACATTCGATCTGAAGATGGCTGCTGAAACGCATCCGAAACGTTGTCCAGCGGAAACAAAAGACGTGGAAGAGAACCCGAAAGACATCGATACATTAATCAATGATTTAATTATGTAATATATCTAACTTTCATATGATAAATCTTAACCACTGAATTGGTAAAAATTATTGGAATTATGTATCTCAAAAGATTACTTAAGTGATATTTCACATAGTAGTAGTTCTGTGCATTTCCTATTGTAGAAGTAGCAATGCATTTTTAATGGGTAAAGGTGCCTGTGATTGGAAAACGGTGACTTTGCGCAAGATGGTGCGCACCCAAGGAAGAATGGACTTGAAAAAAGTCTTACGGGACCAGGAATCTGCCGGCATAGCTCAACGGACAGAGCACCCGACCGGCAATTGGGAGACCCGGGTTCGATTCCTGGTCCCATCAGACTTTTTTCATGTCCATTCTTGGGATTGTGCCTGTGATTGTTTTTAGACAGCATTTGTTAATTTCATGCTATTCATGATAAGACTGCGATAGTGTGAGTACTCTCCATTTAGGACTTAATTCAAAAAGACTGGTTGATGATAATGTTGGTGCTAATGGCAGTCATTTCAAGATTTTAAAATTTGTTTCATTTTCATTATAATTGATATTCAAGCAGGCTACAGAAATTTCAGCTCTACTGCTTTGTCTCTCTCTATCTCCTTTCAATTTTACCATTTCAATTATCTTCCCATTTTACCTGCATTAACATTAAAGCATGTCATTGCTACTTGTAAAGGAGTCCAGTTAAACTGTCGCATCCTTAAGAAAATGCATTAAATCATCTCAAAACATTATTTAAACTGATTTATTGCAGATGCAGTTAGGGAGGGAAGTGAGGACTCTGAGGACTTCATTGTAATGAAGGTGGCTGATGACATACAAGACATGCCTCAATCAAGCACTTTGGAGGAAGTTCGGAATCAGTCAGTGCCTGCCAAGAGAAGGAAAAGGAGTCATACCAGTTCTTTGAAAGAACTTATGAGACATATAGAACTAAGAAAAATGTTAAAGAATAACTTTGACCAAGAGATCCATGATAAGAAAATGAAAATTTTTGATCTGGAAATGAAGATGAAGCAAAAACAGTTACAACAGGCTGAAAATGATTGTGAATCTTCTAGGTTGGAACTGGAGATAAAGAAAAAGGATTTGGAGATTAAGAATCTCCAATTAGCAACGATGAAACAGGAATATTTGTAATAGTATGGTTACATAAAACCCTAATTATTAAGAAAATAAATATTTAAAGTATATTGTGTTAAAATAGAAAACTTATTTTCAGAATCTTTAATGGTGACTTTACCTTTACCACCTTCAATGTTCAAATATTTTTTTACCTAAAATAAGTACTGATGATCCCTGTTCTTATAGCAACTCCATGCAATTCATCCTCTATGTCTGCAGCAGGATGAGGTACTTCATCAGCTTCTAACTCTTCAGCATCATCCTGTAATTCATCCCTTTCAGAAATCGCTATGTTGTGCAGGACTATTGCAGCAACTATAACAGAAACTGTTGTTCTTAATTTTAATCTTATCCCCTGTGAAAGACATGGGAACCTCCTCTTCAGGACTCCGAAACATCTTTCAATTGTGTTCCTTGTTCTGGTATGTGATGAATTGTATCGCTTTTCTTCATCACTGGTAGGATTAGCCACAGGATGGCTTGCAAGGATAAGCACTATCACCTAACAAATAACCACCAAACCTATTTGGTTCGATTTTGATTTTAATTAAAGAGTTTTCAAAGACTGTACTATCGTGTACTGATCCATGCCATCGGGCATCCACGTCCCTAACTCTTAGGTTGGCATCGCAAATGCATTGGACGTTAATAGAAAAATAGCCCTTCCTGTTCCTAAATAGTTCTCCATTTATTCCCCCGGGAGACTGAATTTTAACTTGCGTTCCGTCCACACAGCCTATCACATTCGGGAAACGCGAAATTTCGTGAACATTTCTTTTAATAACTGGTATCTCCTTCCTCGTTGCCATTCTAATGTACTCATGGCTCAGCTCCGCTATAGCATTCGTTACTTTCTTTACTATCCGGCAAACCGTTGTTTTATGAATCTGCATGTCATCTCCGATAACTATTTGAAAGGTACCTGTAGCAAAATACCTCAAAGCAGTCAATAACTGGTTTACTGGAGATACTGGAAATGACTTGTTACAAGTTGGAGCAATCTTCTCCTCGATTTTTTCCAGAATTGCCCACACTGTTCTTCGGGAAAGGCGGTAACGTTGCGAAAATTCCTCTTCCTAGTAAATTTCAAATTGGTTTCGCCTGTATTATATATGTAGACATTTGCTAACTAATGTAACACACGTATTCTTAATGTAAAAGTATAGACAATTAGTAGCTTCCTTACCTTCTTCGAAATACCTCGGTCTTTCCACTCGTTCAACGATTTCGAATATCTCTTCCTCAGAAGAATTACTGGTGAGATCTTCGAAAAACATCGTAGCGCAAAATAAAATCTCTCGCTGCAGTACAATTGAGAACTGATACCTGCATGTACTAAAATGAAGCAATAGTAGAAGTATGGAACGATGAGAAGAATTTTGTAAATAATTTAGAGGAAATATCAAGATGACAAATCACTCAAGAGAGATTACAAGAGTCTTAACAACAATCAATCAGCTGTTAATTGTTTTTGCGCACGAAGCCATCTTTGTATCTAATCGGTGGATAGGCAGTTTATATGCTGCCTGCGGATTGGATAAATTATATGTCCGTTATCCAACGATTTACTTATCCAAACTTTCTAGAAACCCATTTTCGCCAGACAGATAGTTTACTCAGAGAATAGATCTTATCCAGCGTTACAGAAACCAGCCATTAGTTATTTATTTAAGCAACTAACTAAGAAGTTAGTATTATATATATCAGTAGTAAGTATCAGCTAGTATTAAATAAATTACATATAAGTGACACTAGTAATAATTCATGACAACTAATTTTCCTTTTCTGGATTTTTCAGAGCTCAAGACAGGCTTCCTTGTCTACCAAAGTGGTCATGATACCACCTGTACATCACCCTGGCAAGCAATCCCTTACTTTCTCCAGAAATGTCACCGCTTCAGTAGAAAATTTCCAATTTCACATTCTACAAAACAGAGTGGTAGTTCTTTTTAAAGGTGTTAGTGTTTACAGGATTTAAGAGTGATCCAGGTAAAGTATTCTATTCAGAAACACTTTTAATGAGATATGAACATCTATTGCATGAGCTATATTGCTTCAAAGTTGTTTGATATCTGTACATCAGATATAAAACTGCTAACATAATGTTTCTTTACCACTTACTAAACAACTATATAACCTGTCCTATCTTGTTAGAGAAAATTTGCATAAATGTTGAAACTAAATTAATTAAAAAAAGTCTTACTTTCTCTGTCTCTTATGTCAATAGGAATTACTCTTATTTTTCTCCTCTCAATAGAATGATGAGAGATTATAATGCAACTAAACTTAAAACTAAAGTATTTACTTGTACTTTACCTACCTTTCATTCAAAATAATATAAAAAGAGCTTAAACAGTTAAATTAAACTCTTGTTTATGTTTTTAGAATTCTATTGTCTACAATCATATTTTAATTTTGCTTATTACTTGAATAATGTGTATTGATTTAATTTAATAATACTTACACTTATGTTTATCCTTTTGAGATTCTGGTATCCCATGCTACTGTTATATGTTCAATTTTTCTTGGTGCTTTTTTAAATTGTTCTGTCATTGTAGCTTAAGTATACTATTTCTTTTTCTTTGCAATTTCATATTATTTATGTAAGAGGGCTTGATCCCGTATAATAAAGCTATTATTATAAATATTTATGTATGGGTCACAAGGCTATGTATAGAAATATATATTGGGTCCCGTGGGTTATTAAAATTTCCATTTTAGGTGAATCTATCGAAGTAAATGGCACATTCAGGGCGTGAAACTTAATGGAGGCTTACTAAAGTCCCTTAAAGATCCTCTCCAGATTATATCAAGGGTACCTTAGCAAAGGCTAATAGTTGGGGCTCCAAACTATCATCGTGTGTCTGTGGTAAGGTTATAAGCCTTCCTATTCAATTCACTGCTTTGTAAGTAACAATTGGGAAACAATTTTGAGGGGTTAGCGTTTATTTAACATTTTTAATTTACTAAATAAGGTAAGTACACTTAGTAACTTCCACAGATATGTTTTATTTCACAGAGGCGACTAGTTTCCTCGAATCGACATCTTCAGGCACATCGAAAAAGGAAGTATGTGAGTATATATGGAGAGGAGAGGAGAAAGGGGTGTTGAGTGTGGGAGGAGGGGGTGGTGTTGGGAAAAACCAAAGTCGTCAATGAAAAAGAATGGAAGGTAGGGAAATGAGGGGTGAAGGGTTTGGGAAAAGGTATTCATTGGTTAGATTGTGGGAGGCTTTTATTTCAACCTGTTCAACCGAAAAATCACTGCTATGACCTTCGGTCCAGAGGTGGACGGCGAATGCGGATTCTGATCCCCTGGTGCGTAGAGTTCGTAGACCCGCTGAGAGAGTCCGGAGGTCTTTTGTCCTTCTTGAGTCCGATGCTTCTCCGCAGATTGTAGGGGACGAAGAAAGCAGCCCTAAGTCCGTTTGGAAGCAAGTTTGTTAACTTGTAAGAGAGGCTTCCTAAAAAGGGAATTTTCCTCCATGAGGGAGGGGTAGGGGGGGTGGAGAGAGTGAAGGGGTAATGTTGCGGGAGGCAAGGATTTTTTGTTTTCTGATCAGAAGTTTGTCGATCAATTGGGGATCGTAACCATTATTGATAGCTGTTTGTTTGATAGTGGATATCTCTTTCTGGAAGTTAGCGGAAGACATAGGGATATGAGTGGCCGCACCTCCGCACCGGGGGATCAGAATCCGCATTCGCCGTCCACCTCCGGAGCGAAGGTCATAGCAGTGATTTTTCGGCAAAACTGCTCCATAGAGAAAACAAAGGAAGGAGGCTGGACAAAAAAAAAAGCCTCCCACAATCTAACCAATGAATACCTTTTCCCAAACCCTTCACCCCTCATTTCCCTACCTTCCATTCTTTTTCATTGACGACTTTGGTTTTTCCCAGCACCACCACCTCCTCCCACACTCAACACCCCTTTCTCCTCTCCATATATATTCATGTACTTCCTTTTTTGATGTGCCTGAAGATGTCAATTCGACGAAATTAGTCACTTCTGTGAAATAAAATATATCTGTGGAAGTTACTAAGTGTTCTTACCTTATTTAGTATGGCTCCCTTCCACAAAGTTGAGCTTGATCATATCAGATTTATTTTTAATTTAGCTTACAGTATGCAGGCAATTTTCACTCATAAAATAATGCGGGTTCCTCATTACATCAGAGAAATGATCCATCTTATTGCTAACAAAAGTAGTTAGAACACTTTAAGCACAATTTCATCAGTAAAATACTTTGAAATAAGACTCAAAAATTAATCAGTTTACTTGCATTCATAGTGTCACTCACTATTTGATTTTTAAAGCTAATTTAGCATCAATTATAACCCTCAGAATTTTTACATGAATGTTTCGTGCAAGAGACCGATCTTTCATACAAAGAGCCAACTTAATCATACTCTTTTTTCCTTGAATAAATAATAACAGAACACTCATCTATGTTGAAATACAAGAGATCATATCTTTACCCTGAAAATGTCACCATTACCTCCCTCAAGCAATCTAACCTATGCCTTCTGCAAAAATTATTTCCAGAAATGTCTATGGCAGGCGGTTCCTTGTAGGATGTGCTGCATTAAATTTAGATTTCCAATTATAATAATTTAGTTCATCACAAATACATTCAGGTACACAGAGTAACATCTATGTTAAATTGGTGACATGTCAAAACAAGGTTAATTAAAAATTAAACACTTATTTAATAACATTTTTATAAATGTGTAACGCACGGTTCGGACCTGATTTTGGCGATCCTCAAGAGGGAATAATGGGGTAAATCACGAGGGTTGAGTAGATTTTCAATGGGTTTATTGCTTCTGCGACATACAAAAAACCACCGGTGTTTCTACCAGCCCTCCTTAGCCCGCGTCCTTCCACCGACTGCCCCCAAACCGCAACCTCTGTCCCTGTGCGGCATCACCAACATCTGCTCCTCCAGATATTCCCAAGTCTCTCCTTTCATCTTGGTCGTTGGCATATTTATGCTCCTTCGAAAATATGCGGAGACGAGGAATAGGTCCCAAGCTCTCTTACACAAACCACACTCTTACAAATGAATAATTAAGAGAGATAACTTAATACTCGAAGGATCAGTACAGAGGACCTCAAAACTTGATGCATTCAAAAGCCTTTTCATGCACCCTTATCCCCAGCACATTATGAATATTGAGCTAAGCACAATACCTTCTTCTGTTTTGTTCTTCTTCATTGATGCCACATCACAAAAGACATAAATACTCCTCCCCCACCCCTATAATAATATTAATAATAATAATAACAATAGCTTTATTATACGGGATTAAGCCCTCTGACATAAATTGTTTGAAATTACAAAGAAAAAGAAATAGTGTAAGCTACAATAACAGAAAAATTTTAAAAAGCACAAAGAAATAATTCAACTTATAGCAGTAGCATGGGATACCGGAATCTCAAAAGGATAAAAATAAGTATAAATATTATTAAATTAAATTAATACACAATATTAAAGTAATAAACAAAATTAAAATATGATTGTAGACAAGAGAATTGCAAAGAAATAAACAAAGAGTTTAATTAAACTGTTTAAGCTCTTTTTATATTATTTTGAAAGGTAGGTAAAGTACAAGTAAATATTTTAGTTTTAAGTTTAGTTGCATTATAATCTCTCATCATTCTATTGAGAGGAGAAAAATAAGAGTAATTTCTCTTCCAAAGATGGCAACATAGTTGCCGAAATACGTGTCGAGAACAACACTTTATAAATGTGTAATGCAATGTTACCTGAACTCACCTGGTTGGAAACCCGAGAAACCTTTTTACAAGCTATCCACCAGGAAAGCCTTAGATCACAGTCGGGTGCTCTGTCCGTTGAGCTATCCCAGCAGAACATTTTTCAAGCCATTTGCACACAAAGTCTCCCAAATGGCTTGAAAAATGTTCTGCCGGGATAGCTCAATGGACAGAGCACCCGACCGGCAATTGGGAGACGCGGGTTCAATTCCCGGTCCCGTCAGACTTTTTTCAACTCCATTCTTCCTTGGAATACTTGCTAAGCATGACCACGGACAACTCTAAGCCCTGCTGTTGAAATTCTTCAACAGTTAGCTTGAAAACAACGCCTATTAGGAGCTTATCTCAGATTCTAATTGGGAACCCAACCCAGAACCACTGTACACTAAAGCACTGATTAATATGGTCACTGTAGGAAGGTTGTCACATTGACAGGCTGTAATGGGAATATTAGCATATATGTTTGTGTTCCTAAGTGAATATGATACTAGTGACTCGGTTCATTGATTAATCATAAACTTTATCGAAACTTAGTGTCAGTGAAAATTTATTAAGGCAGTATAATGTATTTATTTGTCATTTTAATCATGTTTTTATTTCCAGGGTATATATTTTTTTCTAGCTTTCTGTTTCTAAATCTCTTAGTCATTACTCTCAGTAGGTTTTTGCAGGTTTTTCACACCCCCCTTCTTTGTGGGTGTTTTCCTGCTGTGGATATTTTTTTTCCTAGGCCTCACTTAGGATTTTAAATCCACAACTAAATATTTCCAATTTTGTCCTAATTCAACTTAAGTTAACTTTTATTATCTATTTTTTAACTCTTAGATATTATTATTAATTTAAAATTTTTTTAATATTGACGATGGGTTAAATGGAATAGGAGACTTTAAAGTCTCAATTTCACCCAAAATAAAGACATTATTTATTTATTTGCTCTATGTTGAATCTTACATATAAAAAGTAGAATGTTTTTATTTGTGTATGTTGCCTGAAACTCAATAATCAGATGTCACAAAACTTTCAAACTTTGAACATTCTTAAATGTCTTCCATGGACAGATAACGGACTAATTCACCTAATTGTCCCTAGTTCAACACAAGACATTCAAAACTGTTTCCATAAGAAATGTATGCCAAGCTCACTTTTATCAGATGAGTCTTGACGCTTTCCCCGTGGAATGTATGCTGAAGATAGTCTTCTCGAGCTGCTAACCAGGTGGCTTCTCGGTGAAATACCAACGTTTCGGCTGCTAGCACTGCGGCCATCCTCAGGGTTGAGTGCTTAACACGGTTTCTTGGTCTCACTTATATAGGGGGGAACACCATGGCTCCTTTCACCTGATTTCATGGAAGTTGGAAACCGTTGTCTCGGTTGAAATTGTTTGTTGCTTGTCTGATTTCAATGGACTCTTTGATGATTCTGTCCCAAACAGATCAATTTTGGGACAAAACTACGTAAAAAATACAATTTTCTCTCACTCTCTCTCTCACCATAAGACAATATTTCATTAATCAAGATGAAGCAGGACTTTAAAGATGCAATTTATATCGAATATGAAATATTTTGAGACTTGTTGTATGAATAACCTTAAAATCATATATTTTTCAAAGGAAAATTGAGTTGATGTCCATCAGTTGTTGTTTCTCCTTGCAACATGGCCTGCCCACATCCATTTCAGTGATCTTACCTTATCTATGATGTCTGTCACTCCTGTCATCTTCCTAACCCAGGTGTTGCGTTTTCTGTCTCTTCTTGTGATTCCAAGCATACATCATTCCATACTTCTTTGTGTAGTCTGAAGTCGCTGGGTTATTGCTGCGTTTAACACCCATGTTTCACTTCCATATGTCAAATTTGGTAGAATACATTGGTTGAAGACCTTTCTCCTCAGGACCATGTCACTATTTTTCACACTTGTTATTCCTTGAAGATTCAACCGCACGACTTCATCAAAGTATTTACACTTTTCTTTAATCCATAGGACTAATATATTTAATTCTCTCTATATTTTCCCTGTTGAAAATCAACGGGCCTTTCGGCTAGTTATATATAAAAGTTGAAATCCTGATTTAAATGTTTCTTCCTCCCAGAAGCCAACCCATGGTCCAATGGAATCTAAGCAGTTGGTTGCTATGGATGCTGAGGCATATAAACATCTTCACGAGGCAATTGAGAATGGAGACATCAAGTTGGTGAGATGTCTGTTGCAAGATCATCCAGGGGAGCTGTACTTCTCATACGAAGACAACTCGGCTATCTACATGGCATTCTCTTGCAGCAAATATGAAATAGCATCACATCTAATCCACACAGGCGCTAGGATTCATGATTCTGAGGTTGAAGATTTATATAGACTCAAGATAGATCTGACTCGTGTCAACTACCTCCTCTTACATTACAACAGAAGAGCAGAGAAATCCTGCGTTTTCCAACTAATATCCTGGAGCCAGTCTCCCCAAAGTTTGGATGGGGAGCGTCTAAGTTCAATTGTGTCCATGTACGAAGAATTCTTCAAATCAGAAATCATCAGAATGCTGATGAAAGTCTTAGAAGGCAAAACTTTTGATATAGTGTACGATTTCAGCTCAGAGGATGTAAACAGGGTGTATCGTCTATACGAGGAAGAGTGTGAGGTATTTGGATTGACTCTATCAACATCTAAGGAAATCTTTATTGGAGCCAAGAACTTGTTGGCTTGTGATCCTCGGAAGAGAGCCAAAGTGTACGGTGTGGTGGCGGAGGAACTTTGTCATTTGGCACTGACAATGATATTTGAGAATGATGCAAAACCATGCAGGGAAGAAGATTCTAAATTAAATCAGGAATTCCACGATATTGTTGTAGGTGTGAAATCTTTATTTGATCAATTATGTGATTTGGAATCGGTTATTAGAGACGTTTTTGCAAATTATTCTGCTTACCAATGGGAATGTGAGTTAATAGCACGTGTTCCTCATGTTATAGGAATATATGGGGAAGAATGTGCAAGGAGGATTTTTCAGCAATACCCTGAACTGTCTAAACTCCTCTTATTCTATGATAAGAATGTGCTTCAAAAGTGCCAAGAGTACACGGACCCATTGCTAAACACAAAGCCACGACGGATCATGGATATACTACTGAAAAAGGATAATTTCTTTTCATTCAAAGAAAAGCAAATACCACCGCTGAAGGAATGTTTTCCATCTTTCAGAGATCATCTGGTGGACGAGGATGGAATTTCTGTGGTAACAACAAACTGTACCAAGTTGTGCGTGTTACAGATTTATCATGAGCTGAAGAGAGAATACAAGGACATGCTGGACAAGAAATGTCTCTTCTTTTCAAGGAAATGTTTCGAAATGAAAAGAGATCAAATACTGGAAGCTCTGAAAGGTAAGTTTTGGGAGTACTTGATATTCATGCTGGATGAGAAGGAGATGAATCTGCGGAAATTTAAAGTGGAATACCTCGATCACTTTGATGAGTTCAAAAATGAAGGCATAAGAATAATTTTTGCTTTGGGATGCCCCTCTCTTTGCCGGAAATTCCAAAGTAAGGCTTTCAATTACAAATGGGATGATTTGACGGACGAATACAAAGATTCTCAACAAGTTATTACGTATATTTTCAAGGGAGAGGAGGAGAGTATATATGTTCCAAAGGAGTGTTTTCCCAAGGTCTTCAGTGAAGAAGATATCATGAGAATAGTCAGTGGTGAAGTGATTGAAATCTGCGATGGAGAGGAACTGTATTCTCAGGGTTACATCCCAGAAACGTACATCGAAAGAAAGTTTCAGGTAATGACTGTTGACAGAAATATGTTCAAAAATTTGCCACCAAACACTAATATTTTCTTGTCTGGCTCGAGTAAGAGGGAATTTCAGGAGCTTTACGTAAATGAAAAGCTGGTGCAGTTCCTAAAGGGGCTAGAGGATAGGATTCAGGATGGTAAATCAATATTTATCCTAAGCGGTAAAGAAGCCATGACTTTTGGGGATTTTGAAGGGATGAACTCTGGCAAAACTAATATTTGGCTTCACCATGATAGAGAAGTGCATTATCTTATGAACTCCGATTCATCTGGTGATGTTTTCAAAGAGCATTTGAAGCAAATAACGCTCAGCGAAAAGGAGATGCTGGTTTTCCTGAAAAGGAAAAGAGTTGTCGTAATCTCTGACAATGCTGGATATGGCAAGTCAACTGTTATCTCCAGCCTTGTGAGGGCAGTGAAGGAAAATGTGCCTCGTTCGTGGTTATGGAGAGTTGATTTCAATAAATTTTTGACTAAAGATGATGATTCTCTCTCCCTTGGGCACATAACGGAAAAAAGTGAGGAGGAAGAGGTGATTGATCAGCTAATCCTCATGCTGGGCATTGACAATGGCTTGGAGAGATACCTATTTAGAAAATCCAGTGGATATGGACGCTGTTTTATATTCTTTGATGGTTTCGATGAAATTCCATGGAAATATAAAACCAGTGCCCTCAAACTCCTTTCTACTTTAAGAGAAAACACTGCTCTGAACCTGATAGTAGCCACCAGGAAACATCACCAGCTGGAATTAGAACAGCTGCTGAATACATATTCGCATCAATTGGTCCCTTTTTCCCAAGAGGACCAAGTGAGGTATTTGGAAAAGCTGTGGAGGGAGAAATTAAAGTATCCGTACGGGAAAGGAACACAAGCCTACCTGAGAGAGAGGAAAAAAGTTCCTGAAAAAATTAAAAATATCATACAAGAGTTGAATGTAGAGTCCATCCCAGAATATAAAGAACTAATTCTCGCATTTAAGAGGATAGAGATTGAAAACAGTTTGGAATCAGTGAGGTGTGACATAGAAAAAGTTAAATTCGCTAATTTGGCTGAACACATTCTAAGCAAGACTTTGCTTGATGAGGAGTCGGCGGACTTTATGGGAATACCCTTGCATTTGTACATGGTAGGAATTATTCATTTAAATGGCAATTTTAATGTAGAAATCCAATCTGATATGTATAGCCTATGCTCTGATTTCATTGAGCAAAAGATTCTGATATACCTGGAGGAAAAACAGGAGCTGAAGGTGGGTGTATTCAAGGATAAATATCTAGTAAAGGTAAGAGAAGATGTGTATAGGATCCATATTAAATTAGCAGAGCAGTTAATTGACGAGGGGGAAGTGTATTTGGACTCCAACATGGATGAAGAGGACCTGGAACTCTGTTCCGCTCTTGGGATAGTGTTCATTCATGGTAAGGAAGTCCGTTTCCTTCACCAAACCATCGCAGAGTTCTTTTTAGCAGAATCCCTGAGGCAAAAGATGCAAGGAAAGGTTTTAATCAAGATGCTTTTTGATGGCATGTATAAACAAGTTGTGAGATTTCTTTCAAGCGCTGTGGAAAAGATAAATTTTCCAAAAGAGATTTTTGGTGACGTAGATTTTCTTGTCACACTTATGGGAAAGATAGTTCGTAGATATTCTGTTCCTACGTTATATGCCTTGTATTCAAATGAGATGTGCGTTTTTAAGATAGTGAAAAAGCTGCTAGTAACCTTTGAGAGAATGGCTGAGCCAGCTTTGGTGAATGAATTCATTGCAGAAATAGAGTCTAGATTGATACTGCCAAATTTTCACTACATTGGGGGGTGCCTAAGTGTTTGCATGATAAATACACTTATGGCTAGAAATTTTAATGCTAATAGAATCATCCTCTTGAACTTTGTAAGATGTTTGGAAACTCCTCAAGACATGATAGATGTGTTGAAGGAATGCATTTCCGTGAAAATCATCGCTGAATGTGGATCACAACAGAAAAAGGACAAAGTAAATCAAAAGAGAGTTGCTGAAGTCCAATGTGTCCTGGATTTGTTAAGCCTTAAAGATTCAAATGGATTTGGCATACTTTTCCACGCTCTGTGCAGTAAAAAGACAGAAAATTTTGCTTATCTTTTGATGTCCTTCAGATACGTTTTGGGGAAAGTGCAATTTATCGAAGCAGTTGTTCAAAGCGATGAGTACAGAAAGGAACTGTGTGCATTAATATGCTGTGTAGGACTCGATAGAACCTTTAGTCTATTCAGAGAGATGCACTCTCTGTTTGGTAACGAAATGGAAATCCTCTTTGACGATGACAATAAACACAGATTAATTAATTCTGCTCTTTATGCAGATGTTAGATATAAGTCGGGTGCATTTAGAAAGGTTATCGATTTACTGATTCAATGCTTTGGAATTAAGAAGTTGAAGGAATTGCTCTTGAAAAAGAATTGCAATGGTGATTATTTAATACATAAGTTATTGGATAGGAATTCGTGTGGATTTTTAATGGAGCGTTTGAATTTTATGGAAAATATTTTTGCTGACAAGATTTGGATGAAAGAGTTTCTGAAGATCAAAGACAGCAATTTTGGGAACATATTTCATTTAGCTGCTTTTAGGGATATGCATCTCGGTGAGCTGTTGAGGTTTTGCCAAGCTCATCTCGAAAAAGATGTGATTAAGGAAATGTTTCTCAAAACTGATGAAGGTGGTGTTGTGAATGGTTACAACGTGTTGCATTTCTTATTTGTGGAAAATTCCTTCGAAACGTTGAAGAACAACGTGAGTATCATCAAGGACATCTTAGGTGATGAGGAATGGTTTAAACGGCTCCTTAAGAGTAAGAGTGGAACTTCTTTGAATATATTTCATTTTGAAGCTGAAAATTATGATGAAATAAAACCTTCATTCATAGAATCTTATTTGTGTGAAAGTGAAAAAGCCAAGCTTTTGATCGAGAGAGATAAAGTTGGGCAGACATGTCTGCATGTTGCAGCCCTTATAAACTTAAGAAACTTGCCTCCTTTGTTAGATTATGCTGATAAAATGCTAATGTTTGATAGAATTCGTTTTGAAGAGCTTATTCTAAAGAGAGATGTTTCGGGAAACACATTCCTTCACTATTTAGGCAAATGCTTTTGGTTTCACGATGTGATCCATTTGGGAATTGAGGTTTTGAATTCACTGAGAAAGAAACTTACAGATGATCAAGTTAAGAGGTTATTCAAGGTTCAGAATGAGGAGGGACAATCGTTTCTTCAAAGTTGTGGAATAATCAGAAATGAAATGATCAAATGTTGCAAAGGAATTTTTGAGAAAGATTTGATTGAAGAGCTCTTATAAACTAAATGCAATTCAATGAAAGTATGTAGTTGCTTAGAAAATTTCAGTTTATTTTGCGTATTATTCAAAGAATCAAATTACCTTTGTTTGATTGTTGATACTTATATAAGCAGAAAATGAAGCTCAAAATTCCTCTAAGGAATAATTATTGCAATAACTTATTGGAGACATGACAAACAAATGTAAGCCTTGATTACATTTGTTACAAACAAATGTAAATCTATTTTACATTTGTTTGTCGTGTCATAAACCTTGTTTATTACTTCTTTGTACACAACTAAAGATTGTTGGCAAAAATAAGTTTGCTCAGCGTTGGGATAATGTTTTCAAAGCCACACATATATTTTGTAACTTGGTTTAAATTGTCTGTTGCCACAACATAGTCATTTGGTTATTTTTCCAAATAAGCATTTCCCAAAAGTGCCTGCCAAATTCCAGCGTTGGCCCAACAAATTGTGCTACTAGGGAATACTCTGTCTTAATTTACCTGGGAATAATTTGGAATGGATTGTACCTTAAAGATACATGTTTTTCATACAATATTTTAATAAATACAAATATATTTTGCATTTTCTTTTTATGGTTATGGAAAATCTTGAAAAGGAGTATTTTTGTCTCAATCTTACTCACTCAAAATGATTTATAATTATTATTATTCTGTTTTGAAAGGAAATTTTTAAGTGGAGTTGATTACTTCTTTATGCATCAAGTTAACTCCTTAAAAGTGAGGATGTTAAGGTTTAGTAAATGTCAATTTGTCCAAATACTGTTTCTTAGTGCAATGTAAGTCATTGTCTGTAATGAACCTTGAATTGATATAATAAAAGAAAATTGCCATATAGGAAAGGATAAGGAATTCAATTTGCACTTTGACATTAGCACCTTATAACCCAAGGATAGACAGGTTGAAAAGTAACAACATGACTATTAATTATAAACATAATTTTCCCCTTATTTCTGTGATATTAAAATTTTCTGATCTATATACCAAATTATATAATGAATAATTAGCACATATATGAATATAAATAACTTATTCTGTTATTAAACTTTTATAAGTACAATCTTTATATTGTTTATTTCGGTATTTAATTTTTTTGGTCGCTTGATTGTCCATAGAATGAATTATCATGACAATAAACAATATTTTCTGTTTTTTTTGTATGCATACTTCTAGAGTTGAAACTATTTTAAAAAGGTTGAAATCTCTATTTTTTTATCATAAAGTGTTGTCATTGACTTATTTTACTATTTATATCTCACAACTCCAATATCTTTTGTATCAGTGTTTAAATGTCTCGTTTCTTTTGTGAATAATTGTATATGTTACTGTACTTTTAGTTTATAATATGGGATTCACTCATTGTTATTTCTTTTCTTACATTAAATGCAGTGATTATTTTTGTACTAGTGGAATTCTTTGTACTTCCAATTTTTTAAATGGTATTTCTCATCAGTAAATGCTATTTTATTCTATAATGATGGAGAAAAATTCAATGCTTTAGGAACACAACACATTGATTTTTTTTAAATCTGCATTTGACAAATCATATACATAGACATTTGTGGTAAAACTAATGTATAAAATTAAATTGGAAATTCGTAAGGACGGAGTAAAATTAAAAATTGTAGGCTTTAGGAAATTAAAGTATAAAAATTACAATAAATTACCCATTAAAAAGCAACAACAGTCTAGGAAATATAGGAATTTCCAGGAAAATAATAAAATAGTGAAACCAGAATTTTAAGTCTGATACAGAATTGGTATTTATAATAGTTACATGACATTAGATGTAACAAATCTTTCAAAAAAAATAATTGGAAGTATTCAAATAGCCAGAGATCTAAATTAATTCTCTCAATATACAGTTCAGAGATAATAAAAAGTATAATTTATTAATGAATAGGGGAGACTAAAGGAATCAGGGTTCCAGACAATTAAATTTTACTAAAGAGCAGTTCACAACAATTAATATGACTCCGGTATCAATGAAATATGTTCTCACATTTGGTTGTTTATTAATTAATTTATTCAATTCTTACGGGATGAACCCTTTTACATCAATAAAATACAGATATTTACACATTAACTAAAGAAAATCTGAGATTGTATAGAGGATAAAAAATGCAAAAATTAGAACAAAGATAAAAATATTCACAAAGAAATTTCAAATATAAGACAGGATACGTATATAAATCATTATAATTGCCCACATTACATAAAATATATATAACAGAAGGAAAAATGAACAATTCTTTAAAAAATCTATATAATACAATAGAAACACTGATATTGATATACTCAAAGAAATTTCAATGTAAAATAAAGTATATATAATTAATTGTAACCTTCATATCATACATTACATTTAGAAATAATAGTTGGAATCACAATAAAATTTGGAAAGAATAGAAAAGGACCTCTTTGATAGGAAAATACAATAAGAAGTTGTTGCTCTTGAGGATATTGTTAACTTTTAACAAGTTATGTTTGATAGATTTTTCCCAAATTATCACCCATATCTATCTACATGAGAACAAGCCATGAAAATTAGAACCAAATTCCTGACGTTTGGAATTTTTTGTAAATATATTTATGTAATACATTTCAAATAGAATATTTATTTACATTGCCCATTACACATCTGAATTACAAAAATTATTACAAATTGAGGAAATAAAGATAACAATAATGAATATAAATCAACTACATATGTATATATATTATTTACTCCACTCTCAAAAACAAAAGACCCAACTATCTAATTGAGAATTTAAAAAGTAGACCTTCACTCAGCTACCACATACAAGGACTCCTGACAATAACTTCTATTATCCCTCTCACACAAAACGGAATGTGAGAGGAATCATTTTAAAAGGAGTTATACTTTGTTGATGGTTCCTCACATAGATGATGTTGACAGGTTCATTTTATACTATATATACCCAAATTGGAGACCAATTTCGTCTATATAGTATAAAAGTCTTGGTGGACCACCAAGAAAACTTAGAAATCGATCTCCCAAAATCCTGATTTTTTAAAATGGATAACACAGATTTTTTGAAATCTTTTTGAAGTCCTTCAATTCACAAATTATGGTTATTAAAGCCAGTACATGGAGAGTCTTTTTGTTTATTAATGAACTATAGTATCGGCAGAAAAGAAGATGAGGCAATTTTCAACAATAGTATGATGAAAATACAATGGATTGTAATGAAATACACCAAGGAGCGAACAAATGGAGTAAAAATATATTCCGAAAAAATTTGCAGAATTAAGGAGGAGCGAAAAAGAAGTGTACGAAAAGCTATTATTGGGAATAGTGAAAAGATCATTTCAGCGCACATTCTATGATTCTCGATCGTTGTGGCTAATAAAATAAAATTTGTTGACGGGTATAACCCTTATAAAAACGAAGTACTTCCTTGAAAGTCTGCGATCTATCTCTATATAGGATAATGAAAATCATCCCTTCTTTTTATGCCTTTAATAATGATCAGATACGTTTCTCGAAGAATAATTTTCGTTATCAAACATATCGACTGGTATACTGCAATTGTTCTCACACTTGAGTAGGGTGAGGACCCACAAAATGTAATGCTTTCACACGTTGAGATTTTATTTTCATATAGTAACAAATAGATTCCATTACGAAATGATCAGAATTAAAATGCTTTAATCGATTTAATTGACAGACATAACAAAATAATAGAAAGTAGCGAAGTTGAGCACTACATTAATTAGACACTTCCGAGTATTTACATAGCCCCAGTTAAGAAACTTCGGTACAGTGTTAATCAAGATTAACAACAAAACTTAATGCAGGTTTTACGAGACACTTTCGCTTCATTTTATCTGATGTCAGAAACTTCTTCCGTGATCATATAATCGATTTCAGCTCATCCAAGTTAAACTCAGGATTGTTGATATGACACCCGAGGATGGAAGCCCATAATAATCTCGGAAGTAAACACCTTATCTCAGGCGGTATTATCAAACAGCCATGATTTCAACAAGGTGCAGGAGTCCAACGAGATGATAAGATACGTTACACAACTAATTTTCTCTCGACAGCTATTTAGAGGCATTACCGGGATTAAAGTGGACGCCCCAATATTAAGGTGAGTGTATTATAGCGATGACCCGCAACAAGTGGATGTGATGTTAGCTTTTCCCCTACCGAGGATATCAACAGGTTACCAAGGGCAACTTAATGTTTGTCAACAAGTAATCGTACAATGTGACGTTTTCAGGTTACCAGAAAGCGTATTTTGGATTTAAATCTGTTCCTAAAACCCATCGTAAAGTCAGAGAACCAGCGATCGACCGTGACCATGAATTATCATAACCCACACGCACGATTTCCTTTCCTTGACCTTGACGTCGCTACCGGAAAACACAAGTGCCACCAATTCTATAGAATCTGAAACGCGACGCCTCGTTGGTGGTAGCAAGCGTTTCCTTCTTTAGGAGATAAATATTCTATAAATTAATTTAATAATATTCAACACTTAAACATTAATCATCGGAGGGGAAGAGGAACGAAGAGTTTTTGTAGCACCACTAGAAGCTGTATACGCATGCCAACTTCCATGGCTCGGGTGAACGAACTGACCTAGGACCACGGCCTGAAATGTAGTTCGAGAAAGGCCTCCTTGAGTATAAATGGATCCACGTCCTTTTGATGTCTGAAGAGAAACCTTTAATTCCGCGATAAGGTTCAACAAGTGCAGGTAGGGAAAGATTATAATTTAATATATGTTGTCTTCCTAGCGATAATAGTGTTGTATCTACTCTCCCGTTTTCAATTACGTTTCCTAAATTATATTTTCCTCTTCATTTGCTGCTTAATTTTTGTTCCCTTAATCACTCTCAAGTTATCAAAATCCTTGCCTTATGTATCTATAGTTTTTTTATGTGAATATTAGTCTCGAAGCCGGAGAGGTAAATGAAATAAGCGTTATTCTCGTAACAGAAGTACTTTGTCGCAATGATCTCAAGCCCGTTCGAAAGTGTAGTGAGTGACCGGTGAGTTTGCATGCATAATTTATTATCATCACATCCGATCACAATGTATTACGTAGGTCACGTAGTAACACAACAACGTGGTTAGATTCGCATGTCTTCTGGCCTAATAGGTGTCAGCACTCAGCAGAGCGAGTTTGAAATCGTTAGCGGCAGTGCTGGAGTGAAGTTTTTCGACCATGAACGAAGTATTTCTTAAATTGGAGGATTTATTCTTCTTAAACTTGAACATGCTTAGCTCATCTCGTTTTATTTCCAGGAAAAAATGGCGATAATCGAGTTCGCGCCGCTGAACGTTCCTTGGGAGAGGAGGATGCAGACTTTCGCAGCCTTGTTTTGGATTTGCACGTTCTTCTTCATGGGCCTAGTCGCAGTGGCTATCCTCGCTTATGTCTTCTTCTACACGAGGTATTATTATCTCACGCTCCTCTACCTCGGATGGATTTGGTACGACAGGGATATTTGCGTGAAAGGTGGAAGAAGGTAAGTGGCGACGTAACTGTTTATTAGTTACATAGCAACCATTCTCTCGTGAATATTTGCATTCTCAGCGCGATTTCGATTTTTGATTAAGGGTTCAGTGGGTCAGGAACTGGAAACTTTGGAAGTATTACTGCGATTACTTTCCGATAAAGTTGATCAAGCTGTCCAATTTGGATCCGAAGAAGAACTATTTGTTTGCCTGCCATCCCCACGGAATTCTGTGCTCGGGGGCTTTTGGTAATTTCGCGACCGAAGGAACAAATTTCAGCAAGGTCTTCCCAGGTTTAATTCCGCATTTGTTGACGTTGGAAGGCCACTATTCCATTCCCGGCTACAGAGATTTCCTCCTTTGCTCAGGTAAGTTTGACGAAAGCAAGTTTTCGAAATTTAACGTGGTAGTAATAGGTTAAACTTTGTTTTATCTCGCTGTACTGCATCCATAAGCATGATTGGGAACGTATAACGCTAGAATTCATACGTTTTATCAATTAAGTTATTTAAGAATAGGGCAAATTTTGAAAATAGGCTCATTTTTCATTCTTAAAGTCGTGCAATGCATCATAATGATTGTCATCTTTCGGAGGTGTTTAACTTGACTAAAATTAAGGACTACGAGTTTATATTTCATGTCATACTACTTAAACTGATTAGAAAATTGGTGAATATTGTTTCCTTTTACATAAAAGTATTCGTATCGACAGAACATTCTTTCTCAGGCATTAAAACTTTCTTGAAATTTGCTATTGTATAAGATAAATACTGATATTCATGAGATTAACCATGATTGAAACATAGATTGTTAATATCATCAGCAAATTGTTTGGTAACAATTGGATACGTCGATTGTTTGCGATCTTGTAATAATTTCGAGTACTTGTGTTATTTTTCACCATTTTTTCACCAATACCTTTGGTTTAAGAAATATTTTGTTTCTAAAACTAATTATTGCTCCAAAACATAAATGTAGGTAGCATTATGCATTAATGATATAAATGTTATTTATACCAGTCAAATCAATGAGAAAGTAAGCCCTGGAATTAAGTTTACTTAAAATGGAATTTAAGTAATGTTCAATTTAGGGACCTGTGTTTCATTCATTTCATAAAGAAAAAGCCAATGTTATAGTTGCTCTCCATCCTAATTCATCTAAGAGAGATTAACTTTAATCATCACTTTGTTCGATTTTATGCAAATTTACATTCATTTTGAGTGTTAAGGCATCTTCAGCAATGCTAGAGGTGACCACCTTGTTTAATATACGAGGGTCACTCGGAAAGTAATGCTCCACATTTTTTTTCTCATGAACTATTCATTCTGCAAATATGAAATTTACCCATAAGAAAGCTGGATGTTTCATCTTCTCAATATATTTTTCCAGATAATCTCTTTTGAGTACTAATTGCCTTCCTCAAGCAATTCACCAGGGCATTTGTGCCCTTCTTTGCCAAAGGGAAGGGTCTGTCAAAATGAATGCCCCTCAAGCATAAAGTTTTTTCCTTCAAACATGGAGTATTTCCTTAAAAAATTGCCGACGGCTGTGAATATCTCTGAATCATTGTTTTAAATAACTTTAACTGGGCATGTATTCGAAAAATCTGCGGTAAATCAATGAAAAAGCTCTGTTTTGTAAAGCGCAAAGTAGGTAAATGTGATGGAAATGTTTGAGCGCAATGTTATTTCACCTTAGTCAGCCCCCATATGGAATTAGTGGTGAGTAAATGAGACCCAGCAGATGAAACCTATACTTGTAGACTCCAGATAGTGCAGCGGAAGGTGATTATGCAAATTCTCTCAGACACAGATTGGGAAACCTTGAAAGGAAGGAGATTAGGTTGTGATTGCTTGATAATTTTAAAGAAAATACATTTGAGGAAGACTTTACAAGATTGGTAGGCGTATTTCAGATTAGAACAGGCGGTGATACTTGGGAAGAACTGAAGAGCAGAATGGAAACACCAAGGTACGTAGGGAAAGGTGATCACGAACTTAAATTAAAATTAAGGAAGCAAAGGACAAATGCAGCGAAATTTTCATTCATCAATAGAGGAATAAAAGAATGGAATAGGTTACCTGAAGGAGTACTTAAACCCTTACCGAAAACTATAAAAGAATTTAAAAATAGATGTAAAAATTTAACAGTTATGTAATTATTTTGTATATATGCATGAGAATTGCTTGTGTTTTAGACAACCATTTATTGGATGGGAATTGTTTATGTAAAATTGTGGTATGGTACTTTAAAGGGATTGTAACTTGTTGTATGATTTTGTATCTCACTGAAATATGGTATGGATTGTATCTGACTATTATTTGTGAAATGGTAGTAAGTCTGAATGGGAATTATTTTGTGAAATGTGAAATTTTCTTAATGTGAAGTATTTTGTGAAATTGTAGCTTATATGATTTTTTGTGAAATAGTAGTTTATCTTGTATTTTGTTTTTTTTTTTTTGTATTCAGACTAGGTGTCCATTTGTAACATTTGTACTTCTAATAATAACAATAATATAAAGGAATAACAAGTGTGAAAAATAGCGACACGACTGGGACTCGAACCCAGGTCTCCCACTTTCTGGGCAGTTCAGTGGTTAGAATACCTGCCCGGAAAGTGGGAGACCTGGGTTCGAGTCCCAGTCGTGTTGCTATTTTTCACACTTGTTATTCCTTTGGGATTTTCGTAGGTTTTACAACCTACTAAGTTACCTTCCTTTCCTTTATCCTTAACAATAATATAGATCTGAGGAAAAGTCGTTTTATGGACTAATTCTTTCTGCAAACAATATGCGATAACAATAAGCTAAAGAGGTAACATGAATGCTTGGTGTTTACGCCCCCTGCTACATGCCGTAATGCACCTTGCAGAGTATTTATGTTGAGATAAATCCCTACTTCTTTACCATATTAATTGGACTGCACTCATATGTATTGTACTGGTTGTCAACTGGATTTACTCTTCCAGGTTCAGTGGCAGCGTCCAAGGACAGCCTGAAATACATTCTGATGCATCCTGATGGAGGTCACGCAGCAGCTGTTATAGTGGGAGGTGCGTCAGAGTCTTTCTTCTGTCAACCAGGGACTTACAGATTGGTTCTGAAGAAGAGGAAAGGATTCATTCGAATTGCCATGCAGACAGGGTGAGGACTGTTATGCTATAGTATGAATGTCCCACTTTTATTTTAATCATTTCCACTGGTGTCCCAGAAAACCATTTTCTTTGCTGTTAGCAGTTTCTTAATTTTATTAAATGCCATTTTTCCTTGGGCAATTCTACTTTTAATTTCCGCTGTACAGTTACCATTTTCTTCTATTAAACTTCTTCTATTAACCCAAAGTATCATTATCATAGTAATAAGCATAACTTCAAATTATATGATTTGAATTAAATCTATCTTTTGCGATGAAATCCGAACATTTCTAATACCCGGGAAACCTGAGAATACTTCCTTCATAATTTTCCTTGATCTTTCTCCCAGTATTGGTGAAATATTCCTGGAATTACTTAGTTACTGATGATTTTGCTTAGTTAGGGCTGAGGTTTGCTTAGTTAATGATGAGTTTGCTTAGTTTATGATGATGTTGAGGCGGTGTCCCTGCATAGTGGGCCTAAAGCACTTTTACCTATTTGGTCCATTGTGCCATCCGCCATAATACGAAATTACCCATGGAGTCCTATGGCTTTACTAAAGGCCTAGATGCTGCCCATGGGTAAGTCCCTAATGTCCCTGGGATCCTGAAAGAGGGTGCCCATGAGTCGAAGCTGTGTTCTGGCAATAGCCGGGCATTGCCACAGAAGATGGATTGTAGAATCCTCTTCTTGGTTTCACCATCTGCAGCTTGGAGAATCGGTAATTCCCATGTTGTAGAGATGTTTGTTTACCAGGTATTGTCCAGTTAATAGGCCTACCAGCGTTCTCAGATTCCTCCTACCAAGCGATAGGAGTTTCTTGTCATAGCTGGAGTTTGGACCATCACAAAAGCTCCTAGCTTGTCTTAATCCCTGAGTTGATTGCTTGATTTTTAGGTGTTGGGCTTTTGCCCAATCCCTAATTGCAGCCCTCAGAACAGCAGGTGAAATAGGTAGAATTGGCTCTGGGCCAACAGGATGACTGAGATCACCTCTCTTGGCTAGCTCATCAGCTTTTTCATTTCCAGGAATACCTGTCATGGTACCCAGAAAAGATGTATGTTTTGTTGCTTAGCAAGGGCATTGAGCTCTCTTTGATACTCTAGCACCAGCATAGATCTGCACCAAGATGAGTTGAGTGCTGCATAGTTAATCATGCATTAAGCTAATGGAGGCGAATTAGAAATACAGAATAACATTTAAATTAAAAAACATACATTTTGAGATCTCAATTGCAAATTCTTGTACAATATCATCAAAAGCTCAAATTTCATTCTTTAAGCTGATGAGCTGATGATGTAGCCATGCTACGAAACCATGGTCGTGTGTAGATTGTTTTTCTGTGGTATAATAAAAAGTTCACAGTAATGGAGCGTTTTAATATCTTTAATATTAAGAATTACCACAAGGTTAGCCCTGAGTCTGTATTGTTTAGTTTAACCTTTTTTGGCTCATTGATAAACTCCGATGGTTCTTGGTCAGTATTAATGCTTATTGATTTTATTTCTGCTGCCGAGACCGTGGATCTACAAAAATGCAGTTTTTGAGAGCGTTGGGGAAGGCCAATCTAAGATGAGTTGACAGCACTGACTTACCTGACATCAGAGTTAGAGAAAAGCTCCAAATATCCGTTGTTTGCGAGCAAACTAACTGTTGAAGAATTCCCACCAGCGGGTGTTGGGGTTCTCTGTGGTCACGCTTAGCAAGTATTGTTCTTGATACATATTTCGACAACTAAGTTTCCATCTTCGGGAGAGAAGAATAATCAGTTATTCTTCTCTCCCGAATACTCTTAGTGTATTTATTTTCTCAGTTATTCTTCTCTCCTGAAGATGGCAACTTAGTTGTCGAAATACGTATCGAGAACGATACTTGCTAAGTTAACACGGAGAACCCCAACACCTGCTGATGGGAATTCTTCAACAGTTAGTTTGCTCGCAAACAACGGCTATTTGGAGCTTTTATCTAACTCTGATGTCTTACAGCAGCTGTGTTCCTTTTCCTAATAGACTGACTTATCTGTCAACTCGGAAATGCACTCTAACTCATGTGGAGATGCCTGAGAAATCACTCTTTTTCAATTCAGTTGAAGTGAGTCCACGTGAGTTAGAGGGCATTTCCGATTTTGCAGATAACTCAATGTTGTCTACTCATCTTAGATTGGCATTCCCCAATGCTCACAAAAATTTATTTTCCTTGCTCCGCTGCCTCAGCCACGTAAAATAAACAAGCCTTAGATTCAGGAGTGATCATTCCCTACCAGCAATAGTCCACAGAAGTGTCAACTGGACACGTTAAGTAGGCTCTGGGGCAGCCAAGTGGGCAACTCATTCAACTTTGGTGGAAGCAGTCCCAGGTTCGATTCGCAGTGGGGATCTTCATCCAAAATGACCTTATCCGTTGAAGCGCTTTTAACAATTCCTGATTCGTCCTCTCCTGGAGTATTGCTGTGCAATTTGGGATCTTCACGAAGTAGGATTAACATCCCATCTTGAGATGGTTCAATGTAGGGCAGCTAGGTTCGTAAAGGGAGATTTCAGATTTGACAACAGTGTTTCGGCAATGTTAGAATCCCTCGGATGGAACACGCTTAGTGATAGAAGACTTGAATACCGTAGGAAGCTTTTCGATAAGTTTGTCACTGTGGATCTCGGGGAGGAGATAGTTGATTTTCTCATCCCAGCTAGTAACGCACGTAATCTTCGAAAGAAAACGAAAAAGCAATACAGGGAAATAGTCGCCAGGACGGATAGATATGTTTGGTCGTTTTTCCCGCGAAGTATCAGAGAAGCTAATAGCTATCCATGCTAGTTAAGGATACAGGTGTTTTACACCCCCTGCCACGTGCCATTGGAGGTTTGCAGGGCTTAAATGTAATGTAAATGTAAACAATAGCACTACTATGAAAAACACATCAATTTGCACAATAGGGAAGACTGTTCATATCTCTAGTAAAGACAGACAGTTAAGACCCGGTTAAGACGTTTTTTGGGGGACCAAGCAAAAATTGTGTCTTAAGCGGGATAACGTTATAACCAGGTTGTGTAATGCTGGTTACCTGACATATTCATATTTTAGAAGAAAGGTCTGCTTGTCGCACAAAGAGAACGTCTTAGTTACAAATTCCATTTCATCATGGAAAAAAGGAAAAGAATGGTACTTTTTCATTTTACTTACAGTTCATTTATTTTTTCCCCGATGGATTTCCACAACACCTCGCCTGATACTGTGAATTTTATTATTTGATCGTTAAACGATACGATACGAGCAAAATTTTATCTTAGAGGTAAAATCGGCCAATCAATTGTTTGATTAAATCCACTGCACAAATGTTCTTGTCTTGAGTTATCTATAATTATTTCCTCTAAATGTTTGCTAATCTTTAATCTCCCCTAAATAAGTCATGTGTATCAGACAGGAAACAACAAATAATTTTGTTCTAATAATGATAATGGTTGGCCACCTTGTTACCTCCCTTTACATGTCTGCCCAGGTAAGAAGCAGCCCTTGGACAGCATGGCTCTGTTACTACTAATCATTAATGCATCTCAAGGAATCATTTTCTTTAACAGGGCCCCGATAGTTCCAGTGTTTTCCTTTGGAGAGACGGATGTGTACAGTCAGATACCAAACCCTGAGGGAAGTATGCTGCGGAATATTCAAGAGAAGTTGCGGAGAGTCATTGGCCTGGCCCCTGTGCTGTTCTTAGGAAGAGGAATCTTTCAGTATTCATTTGGACTCCTCCCTCACAGAAAGCCTATTTATACCGTTGGTATGTATTTGCAGCACAGCCGGTAATTCAGTCTGTCATGATTCGGTCCGCAGCAACTGGTTGCTATTACAATTCAGTAACTACAGGTGATAAATTGGTTGCTGGGCAAGGCTGAGATTTGTCATAATTCATTGTTATTGTTAGATAGAATGCAGAAATCATAAAGTATTAAACTGTTTGTTAAACAAAAATTAGAATTATGCCAGGCTCCCGTTAGCCAAGTGGGCAACACGTTCGAATTCAGTGAAAGCGGTCCCTGGTTCAATTCCCGGTGGGGGTCTATGTGCAAAATGACCTAAGCTGTCGAAGCACTTTTAACAATATTACTACTACTAGAAGTATGTCTTACTGGAATCGAGGTGTGCAGTTGGGGAAGCAAACTGTTATCCCGACATAAAGATATGACGAAAGTATTGTTTATGTTTAAATTGAAGTCTTTAATATGCAGAGAATACGCATCACGAGATAAATGAGTGTTGTTTCAGAGGTAAATATCGATGAGGAGAAATCGAAGTAGATGATTAATGTAAATGGTACGCTCCCTACAGATGATAATGTAAATGAAAATAAAACTATTAATGTAATGCAAGCTCCTGCACCGCTCTGGTTAGATCAGGAAAATTCTGAAGACATTAGAAATCCGGAAAATCCACCAAAACAGTGCATTAGATTATTTTTGTGATCTATCAGTTGGATATGACGAGGGGTAGAAAGCCAAAAACATTGAGAATAAAGTCACCAATGTAATTAACAAATAATATTAAACAATAAATGGCAATAGTAATAACCCTCAATTAACATTACGATAATATCAAAGACAATTCAGAAAGGTCCCAATAATAACACAAAATAATATTACAATATGTGATATGGTCTAATAACAACAGTTGAAATTCACAATTAACTTATCCGAAAATACTTGATTACTTGCCGATCTATACCTCAAATGAAGGGAATACCAAAATTAGAAATATTTTAATGTTCTCATGCAGTAATTTATTCTTATCAGCCGCAAAATTGATGAAAGAAACAAATCTAATGTACCATTAAATTCAAGAGATATTATTTGAAACGTTCTCAATGTACCAGTGCTTCGAGAATCTCTTAAATTGACTGATATGATTGCAACTCTCTTCCACCAATCAGTTTTCTTTCTCATCATCATTCATGAGCATTTAATATGCTTCAAACAACACTTGACTTGTATGTGGTCAAACCAGGAACAATTAGGGGAATAGAAAGGGAAGACATTTAACAATCTTCAAGGTTTTGAAAGTTGTACAGCGTAGAGTTCTCAAGTTTTAGGTGACCAGAGAGGGAAACGTACACAGTTTCTATTTTATTTATCATTATAAAGTCACATTATTATTATAAATGACATATTAACATTTATCAATGCTCTGGATACAAAAATCCCAAAGAGCAAGAAACAAAAATGCATTTAGTAACAGAATATCAGAAAACGTACTACAGAATAGGAACAAAATTCCAATGGAACACAAAGAAAGAAAGTTAACACTGAATCACAAGTAATTATAACAAAGAAAATAGATACATAGGGGAAACAGATGAATGCTAAACCCTCAAAAGCAAGTAATTGTACAGCTTCACTTTATTCACACGGTTGTATGAATAAGCTGAAGTGAATTGTATGCTTCACCTTATACATACAAGTTATATTCATATGGGTTTTTAGTTGGTCTGGCAGGAGATTCCAAGTAATTATGAAATAGATGTAAGTGTGAATGCTGTCGTTGTAGGAACAACTTTTCACTAGGAAACTAATTCCGTGTTTAATAACAACTTTGCATATTACACACACACTAATAGATACACAACATGTTTCATTGCTTAAGCAACATCTTAAGATGTAAACACGGAATTAGTTTCCTAGTGAAAAGTTGTTCCTGTTTTTTCTTCCTGGTATGGATTACCACAAAGTAACTCGCAGTTTGGTGGATTTTATGCTGTCGTTGTATTTACTGCTCCAATGTGGACACATTAAATTCAGAGCATATAGAAACAGTAGTCTTCAGATTTTCTTTAAATACTAGTAAACTCCCCCGTCAAGCATGAGACAACCTGATTTAGTTTAAAAATATATCTATTATTGCATATATCTTGTCCTCCGAGGCCAGAAACAGTCCGTCATAAAATAACTCAATATATTTCTTACCATTATTTATAATATTTATTCTACTGTTTTCATGTCCTGAAAGCCTACTTTACGTACATTTCTTATAGAAAAATATTAACTTATATGGGATAACTCATGAAATCAATATTCAACAATGGTCTTAGTCGTCAAAGGGATGGGTTCTTTATTTCCCAAACATTTTACGAAATTTCTGCGTGTTTTATCAAAATCCTCGAAAGTACGAATCTATATCAATATTTCACGACTAAAATAAGAATCTATGGTCATTTTCCTTTCTTGTGACAATTGTCTCATTTTAGGACCATAGTTTCTAATTTAATTTAACTATAACTTTAACTGCAGGTAACGAAAACCTATTTTACGTACCTTTCTTATGGAAAAGTATTCTGATTAATCTCGTGTATTTATGTGAAATAACTCATGAAATCAATCAATTGCCTTGGTTGTCAAAGGGATGGGTTGTTTATTTGCAAAAAATGTACATATTTTCTGTGTATTTTATCAAAGTTCTCGCAATTTCAAAATTATATGAATGATTCACAACTAAAATAAATTCTATGATAATTTTTCTTACTTGTGACATTCGTCTCAATTTCGTAGGACTGTTGTTTCTAACTTAATTTTGTAAAAGAAACAACCTCTGTGAGTCATGGAAACGTACTTTGTTAATCTCTTATGGAAATGTATTATGGGCTCCTGGGTTTGAACCCGGGACTTTAACACTAGGAGGACGGGAGTTTCGCACTACCTAGAAGGACGGTAGGGGTCATTTTGACCCATAAAATCTTCTTGGAATAAAAAAGCCACTTTTTCTCCCGACGCTTTAATTTTTCATTAAGTACAATTATTAAGGTTATATCTAAATATATTTCACAGCTTTTTGCATTCTGCATTAATTGTTGATGCACTAAAAATTTTTATTTATCTTTCTGCACAAGTGATTATGCTTAAGTGATATACGTTTAAAAATAAATACATGCGTCTGAAAATTGTAATACAGGTAGATTAATATATTATAAACGGTTTTTAAACAATAATAACCACAAAAATCACATAAACAAAATTTTATTCATATAATAATGAAAATACAAATCACTTCTTGGCACAAGATATAACATATGGTTATTTTATCGGAGCATTTCCCACAAACACTTCTTTTACATTGAGGACATACATTAGCAGACTTGTTTTTGCAGTTTTTTGATATCTGGCAATGTTTCCTTTTCATATTCTTTCCTTTCATAAGGGCTCTAGTGATAGTGTCGTGGGATGTTGAAGGCCCTTCCTCCATCGGAATTCCCAATACTTCTTCTACTAATCTTTCAATAAATTTTTTCCTACCAATCTTACTATTCGTCACTTCTTTAAATAATACCCAACTATTTACAGATGCCAGATCCAAAATATTAAAAAAACACATGAACTGGCATCTTCTGGTCGCCGAGCGAGTGGAATATTTCCAACACATGTTACGTCCATTATATCTCCCAGTGAAAAAATTACAAAATAAAAATCTAGCAGAAAAACAGCAAATAAATTAAATTAATTTGAACGTTTTCACTAAGTACTCACGTAGACATATATTTATGTATAAATTCACATACAAATACCCACGTACGTGCGTACGCACACAAACAAACAGGGAAAAAAGTACAGAAGTAACTTACGTGAGAGGGTCAGTGCTGCAAATACTAGAGTCACTCTCTGATTCATCATCGGTGTCCAGGATTTCAGATTCTTCACTCTCACTCAAGGATGATGAACTGCGAGGTTCTTGAATCGAGGTCTCTGGTTCTCCATTAGATTCATTTTCTTCCTGCTCCCGTAAAGCGGCAAGAATCTCCTTAGGTGAACGGAGTCGCCCAGATGCCATCTTCAGTAAATGACTGCCGCTCGATGTCTACACAACTGAACACGGCTCTTACTAGTATCGCACAGATGTGAAATAAATCTCCGATCCGCGAGAGGAAAAAGAAGTGAATCACGTTCGTCTCAACGATGGCTAGAGCAAAACTACTATATTTCTTGCTCTTCTTGCAAAAGCCTACCGCCAGGGTGTCGATGCTCCAACCCCCTGTAGAGGCATACACTCTTTTACAACTAAGCCTGGGTAAAACGTGCGGGGGCAATTTGCCTGATGGCCACTTTTCTGGAAAAACCCCATGTTTGGGGAGTTCTTGAATGAAGCTCGCCGCTAGTCGCTACGGTCACTGAAATCTCGACCAACTGCAGTAAAATAAGCCGACGACAGAAAGAAAACATATGGAAAGGTTTGACGATATTTTCGGAAGCATATAAAAGTTTACCCAACAATAAACGCCATGCAAGGACAAAAGTCATAGGCTCCCCACTTTAGGGAGAGAATTGGAGGTTCAAGTTGGCAATAAGCGGGCGGTGGACCCGACTCACTGGTTATGAGAAAGGACGTTCTGCACGTGTGCAAATCTAGTGAGAGAGTAAAACAATACGGCGAGTGATGCTCAAAGTTATTCAATGCTGTTGTCGCAGCATTGGCAGCTGTATTCTCTCGTTTTGGGAATGCAACTGCTGGGCTACTGCACATTCCTTCTCTACAAGTTTCCACCATTTACTTCACGCAGCTTTGTTAGACATATGATATTAACGTAAACAATACTAGAAAGTTATTGGTAAATTTAAATCCATTCCACTTTACACGTTGTTTTCAGTCGTCAAAGAATATTTGAAAGTTGATAATCTGTAATCCGCAATTTTGATGATTCGTAATAACTTACTGTTTCACTATCAAAGAATGACATATCAAAACCAAAATCTTCAAGAACTGACAAAAATATACACAGTTTTATTTTAGTTTGAGAAGAATCTATGGCGTTAGAATTTCTCTTACGAATCAATAGAGTGAATATAAACGATTACTAGACAAATCCACAGAAAGTGTATTTGCGGAAGACGTAATCAATTTTATGCGACCGCACCGCTATTTTGACTGATTCAAAAATGAGCATAAAATAAGAGAAATAGATGCTAAGAAGAGTCGTTTCATGGATACATTCTTTCCTAGACCTACACGCGATAACAGTACGTTGAAAAAGTAGCTAAAAACCTTCGGTGCTTACACTCCCTGCCATACACCGGGAGGCGGCTTGCAGGTTGCATATGTAGATGAAATGTAGATGTAGATGATGTAAATATAAAATAGATGCCTACAAGCGAAGCATATGCTGAAAATTTTGTCTCCAATAGAGAGATACGTTATGGGTCAAAATGACCCATAGCCGTCCTTCTAGGTATATTTTCCATTAAAAAATTAATTGACAACTATTTCGAAATTAACTTTCCGTCTTCAAATAGTATAGGTAAAAACACACAAAGTCAAAAAATTTCAAGAGAATTAAAAAATAAATAAGTCGTGAAAATTCATGTTGAACATGCCGTATGGGTCAAAATGACCCATCCCGTCCTTCTAGTGTTAAAGAGATGAGAATAGTTTTCCTGGGGGTTTCAGCATCGTAGACACACAATGTAGTTTGTTTCAGACCTCTAAGTCAAGCAGTTTCTGAGACAGATAGGAGGATGGACAGACATTTGCTTTTTAAATATAGGATATCAGGGGCCTAGCCAGGATTCTTCTAAGGGAGGGTACAGTAATTGCTGGAGTGTTTCAACATCATAGAAACAGAATGCAGTTTGTTTCAGATCTCTAAGTCAAGTCTTATCTGAGATAAATAGAGAGACGTACAGACATTTGCTTTTTTAATATATGATTGCTCCATAAATTGTCATTTTTAATTAAAAACATAGTACTCAGTGAATCTTCTTTGCAATTTACAAATACAGGTACACATAAAGGAAAAGAATATAAAAAGAGTTAATTAACTTAGTTCATCGGACAGCCTTAGTTCCTATTGTGAGCAAACCAATAAATCACCTCATGTAATTCATTCATGTTACGTACAGTTATTTCTTAGTTGTCCCCATCATGGAGTGAAGTGAATCAATGGGAAGGTCTAATCCAGCACTGTTCTACAACTATGAATGGTGGTGGAGATGTGATAAAGTACACTTTCCTAGATCAATGTGAGGTGTTTCATGGTGCTTGTGGTCTGCTGTAACCACTTGCATAAAAACTCATCTTACAGTTACCTTTGGCTAATTTTATTAACTTTCTGTTTAATCCTAATATTCTAGTAAGGTATTGTCTATGTAAGTACCCTGCAAGTTACTTCTCATCATGCACCGTGACTCTATTTCCCTAAACGACTACTTTCACATATCATTCGCAGAAAAATGAGTTCTTATATAAAATATTTCTAGCATAACTTTCCTTGTAGGATGTGGTTCTCTCCCGGTGAGTTGCTTGAAGGATGTATTCTCTGGTTTCCAACTGGGCAGCATCTCTCCGTATTGTCAATGTTTTGGCTACGCAGTCCTGAAGATGGCTGCAGTGTGTGTAGCCAAAACGTTGACAATATGGAGAGATGCTGACCGGTTGGAAACCTGAGAATACTTACTTCATAATTTTCCTTGATCTTTCTCCCAGTATTGGTGAAATATTCCTGGAATTACTTAGTTATTGATGCTTTTGCTTAGTTAGGGCTGAGGTTTGCTTAGTTAATGATGAGTTTGCTTAGTTAATCAAGAGTTTGCTTAGTTTATTATAAAGGTTAGTTATTATTATGATTACATATGTTAGTTAGTTTATGATCCCCATTAACACAGAAGATGGATTGTAGATTCCTCTTCTTGGTTTCACCATCTGCAGCTTGGAGAATCGGTAATTCCCATGTTGTAGAGATGTTTCTTTACCAGGTAGTGTCTAGTTAATAGTCCTACCAGCGTTCTCAGATTCCTCCTACCAAGCGATAGGAGTTTCTAGTCATAGCTGGAGTTCGGACTATCACAGAAGCTCCTAGCTTGTCTTAATCCCCGAGTTGATTGCCAGATGTTTGTGTGTTGGGCTTTTGCCCAATCCCTAATTGCGGCCCTCAGAACAGCAGATGAAATAGTTATAGTATGCTCTGGGCCAACCGGATCATTGAGAGCACCTCTCTTGGCTAGCTCATCGGCTTTTTCATTTCCAGGAATATCTGCATGTCCTGGTACCCAGAAAAGATTAATTTTTTGCTGCTTAGCAAGGGCATCTGTGACACTCGAGCACCAGCTTAGATCTGCACCAAGATGAGTTGAGTGCCATTAGGGCAGCTTGACTATCGGTGCATATGTGAATAAGGCTAGTTTATGAGTTTCCTTACCTTTTGATGAGTTTAGTTATTGATGATTTCGCTTAGTTAATAAATAGTTTGCTTAGTTTATGATGAGTTTCGTTACCTTTTTATGAGTTAGTTTAGTTATTGATGACATTGCTTAGTTATTGATGAGTTTGCTTAGTCGCTGATGAGTTTGCTTATTTAATGACGACTTAGCTTAGTTGAGATAATTAGTTCAGTTCGCTTAGTTAAATAAAATGCCAGGAGAGTTTTTCTTTATTTAAAAGTATTGGAAAATACACTAAAATTAATTAGTTTGCAGAAAAAGATAAATTTAAGTTTAGATATGGAAGCATGGAAAGAAAGAATAAAATTATAACCTATTATAATTATGAACCATTCTTTTATATTTTCAGTGGGTGAACCGATCGTCTTGAAAGAGAACCCGAATCCATCCCCCGAAGAAGTGGACGAAGTTCACAACCTGTACGTGCAATCGCTGGTTCAGCTCTTCGAAACACAAAAGTGCAAATATTTGTCGGATCCATCGACGAAGCTCATCATCACTTGAAGTCCCATTTGCAATTGTTCTCAGTGAATGAGGGATTAAATCAGTGAGGATCTAATCCTCAAACATGGATGGATTTACAAGGATGCACTTTGGCAATAATGTGCCAATTCCGCGTTATTTCTTCCAGAAAAGTCTATTGTTATTGTCTCAAAAGATATCCGTTGGTACTTTTTCTATCGGTGGTTGGTTGTCAAAAGAGTTTACAGAATTTTGAATTTTTATATAGTTTCTGTTTTGCGATTCTAGAGTTTTATGTAAGCGGGAAGGTTGTCAAAGACAAATTACGTTATGCACAGTTTTTATTTGGAGTCAACTTTTGTACAAATTAAAGAATGTTTTTCCATAAGCAGGTGTTTGATTCTTTATCAGGACTTCAAATTCTTTCTTTGCCCTGTTTTCTTCTCAGGTGGTTAGTGTTTCGTTTGGAGACAATTGGACAATCATTGAGTTATCATCTTTTGCCAGTTCTATATGGAAAAGAAACTCAGCTGTGGTAAGACTGAGTTCAAGAAAAACCCCCAACAAGCCATTGTTTGCAAGCAAACTAAATAAAAATTCCAAACAACAGGGTTAGTTGTCTCCGTGGTCACACTTTGCAAGTATTCAGTGAGTATTTCGGCAACTAAGTGGCCATCTTTGGGAGAGAAGAACCATTTTTAATCCAAATCAAGTTCCTTTTGCCTCGGATCAATGTCAAGCGCCCCCTAAACCTTTCTGCCCTGGGAAGCTGCTCATCTTGGCTAGGTCTCAGGACTGATCTGGCTAGTACCATGCATTTGTGGATGATTCACTTTTAACCTTTTGTTAGTTGCGCATAAAATCATAACATGAACACTCGTGCATTGTATTCCATACAACAGGTCATTTTTACAAAAACCTTTATTATCTATTTTTTAACTCTTTGATATTATTATTAATTTAAATTTTTTTATAATATTGACGATGGGTTAAATGGAAGAGGAGACTTTAAAGTCNTGAGAGCAAATTTATATTGCTACAAATTCTTGGTATGGCTGATTTATACAAATAATTTGCCCTGTGGCAATCCAAAGCAAATAAGTTAATAGAACAGGTATTCCAAGAGGGAATATGAAGACATTCTCGGAAGTAAGGAATGTGATTCAATCTAGTAATTTAAGAGACTAAACAAAAGCATGGAATCAATTATCATATGTCTTTCAAAAATTGTACACTGATTATGTGATAACATAATAATATTTATTTGTCCAAAGAAAATAACATAATTAAGTTCATGAGACGTCTTAAAGTATAAACATTACATAAATTTAGATGGAGAAGAGTACATATTTTGCTAGAAAACAGAGGTTACAAGCATATTTTATAAGATAATATCCTTATCAGGGCTTAGATATACCAATACTATAAAAAATTGAGATATCGAAAATTTAAAAACAAGATTAATCAACAAAATCATGCCCAAGTGGTCGCGTTTTGTATGAGGTACATACAATAGTCGTCACTAGTTTAAACGCTTTTGAATTCGGACTAAGACTGAAACGAATCTTTGGGTGCCTTGTAAAATTTAATGAATAGTGTAATAAAGGAATAGAACCTAGGTTCTTGGGACCATCCAGGAAGAAACGGCATGAAAAGCCAACCATGTTGTACTGAATACAACGGCACGACTGATGGAGGGTTACATTGTAAGGAAAGTGGGGAAAGATCTTTATTTTGCTGCATACTAAAATATGTCTAGTGCAAGATGCCACCTCACCATCATAGCAACTTCCTTGAGGCCAGGAAAGGCGAAGTAGAAAAGTGATGAGATGCGCATGGATCACATGCTTTGAATTTATAAGAAGAAATTGAAAGAGAAAAAGTCTGCTATGATGGTGAGGTGGCATCTTCAATGTCCCACGTGTGCGCAGGAGTTCGGAGCCATCTTCGATGGACCCTCCGTAATACACCGAGTCCTATCACAGCCCACGAAATTAAAGGAGGGATCTTTCTGTCGTGGTAGCTTAGAGGACAGAGCACCCCCCTGGAAAGTGGGAGACCTGTGTTAGATTCCTGGCTGCGGCAGACTTTTTTTTTTTCTCTTTCAATTTCTTCCTCTAAATTCAAAGCATGTGAACCGTGGGTATCTCATCGTTTTTCTGACCTAAATTGTCAATGCATATTTAACAAGTTGTCCGCTGATGTTTGGTTAACTGGACATATGAATAAGAGGCTCTGGCTTCGTTTATCTATATATATATAAATTCTGTGTGTTTGTTTGTCTGAGATTGGAGTCTCATTATATTCATGCTAGTTTCTAGTTGGTCTGGCAGGGAATTCCAAGTAATCGTGAGGTTAACTATTAGTAAGCGTTAATGCTGTCGCGGTATAAACTGCTCCAATGTAGGTTCATTGGATTCAGAGCTTATACAAACAGTAGTCTACATATCTATTTATAAAAAGCAGAAAATCTGTGGATTTGTTCTGGAAAACTCATGGAATTTCTTAGTGACTGAATAGGGTCATCCTTTTATATTGAGGTTAATGGGTTTATCCCGTAAGAATTAAATAAATCTACAATAGCTCATGACAATAACATGTATACCCATGGAGGAATAAAATCAGTGGAAAAACTTTTCAGAGGAAACTATTTCACACTTTAATATCTTAGCAAAATCACAACATAAAAAAATACTTCTACACACACGACATGTTTCAATGCTTAAAAGTTTTTCCACTGATTTTATTCCTCCATTGATAATGGATCACAACAAAGTTAGCCTCAACTCTGTGAATTTTATGTGTGAATTTTTATGTATACCCATAATTTTGGCTATTAATATTTAGAATGAAACATGTAAACAAGAATGACAAACATATACAGAGAGAGTATACTATATATGAATCTGTATATATAAATTCCCAATGAGAAATGGACATGAAAAAAGTCTGACTTGAACCTGGGTCTCCCAATTGCCAGTCAGTTGCTCTATCCCAGGGTTTCCCAAAGTATGTTCTGCGGAACACTGGTGTTCCACGAAGAGTTAAGTGTTCCGCAGAAACTTACGAAGAATGATAATTCTTGTATGAATTTCAGTTTTGAATTAAGTTACAACAGTTTTAAAATCAGGGACTCTTGATTATATGAGAAGATTGTGTTTTCAATAAACCATTGTCTCTTACTTTGACGAAATCAATTGTTACTAATATTTATTGACAGAAAAAGTAACGTAGGTGTTCTGCTGATATCATAGAATTGATGAAGTGTTCCACCGGAGGAAAAGTTTGGGAAACTCTGCTCTACCCATTGAGCTATTCCACCAGAACATTTCTCCATGCCGTTTGGTTAAGTTTACTTAACTTTTAGCCCAGTTTCTCCTAGGTGCACGCCTTATCATGCCAAGTACCTAGAACCCTTTTCCTTGTATGTGTGTGTGTATATATATATATATAATAACGTTAGGAATTTATAAATTCCTAACGTTTATAGTAGTACTATATTGTATAATTTATTTATAAGTTTTTTACTTTGTAATTATGGTTTCATTCTATTACGAGTTCCTATAGTATTTTTAGTGGTTTCTCCTGAGATATATTATCTTTTTTTCCTTTATGATTTAATACTGTAAGCACTTATCCTTTCCTACCCTAACATTTTATACATGACTGTAATGTTTGTATCAATGAATAGCTTTGTGCTAAATAAAACTCATTTTATTATTTATTACAGAAATAAAAGTAAGCTAATAAAAGATGCAAAACAGAAAAAAATTAACACTCAACGCTTTTACAAAACTATAATAGAAATATATTGTTTTTCTTTTCTTTTGAATATACTCTAGTATTAATAAGGATATCAGCCTTAACTGAGAGCAAATTTATATTGCTACAAATTCTTGGTATGGCTGATTTATACAAATAATTTGCCCTGTGGCAATCCAAAGCAAATAAGTTAATAGAACAGGTATTCCAAGAGGGAATATGAAGACATTCTCGGAAGTAAGGAATGTGATTCAATCTAGTAATTTAAGAGACTAAACAAAAGCATGGAATCAATTATCATATGTCTTTCAAAAATTGTACACTGATTATGTGATAACATAATAATATTTATTTGTCCAAAGAAAATAACATAATTAAGTTCATGAGACGTCTTAAAGTATAAACATTACATAAATTTAGATGGAGAAGAGTACATATTTTGCTAGAAAACAGAGGTTACAAGCATATTTTATAAGATAATATCCTTATCAGGGCTTAGATATACCAATACTATAAAAAATTGAGATATCGAAAATTTAAAAACAAGATTTTTTTTGAAGTCACAATTATTTTCATTTTTTTATGTCATCAGGTAAAAATTTAATAGCTTTATTGTCAAAGGAATAACAAGTGTGAAAAATAGCGACAATTGCTCAACGTCCCTTTGAAGTCATTGAGGAGTTGCTGCTTATAAGATGTAATTTTCCTAGAATCATAAGAAGCTATACAGAGCAACTATCCATTTTCGTGGAATCTTATGAAGATAAAGAAAGAGGCCATGAAGCCAATTTTCCTCTATTTTAATTTCTAAGATACATCTTATATTTTTGTTTATAAGTGATCAAATACAAAGAACACGTAAGGATTGAAACGAGAACCTATCTCTAGCGGATTTGCACTCTCCTATGCAGATCTTCATATTCTTATGATTGCCCAAAGTCATTCATCCCTCAGAACAAATCCTCCCTAGCAATCGTTGTCATCTACGATGTAATGAGCAGAAACGCCAGAGGTGTTGAAATTCCGCGGTCGTAGGACTGTTCAACAAGTCAAAGATTTTAAAATGATAATCTTAAAAATACCTTTTACCTTGACTTCGCTACTGAAAGTTAGATAGGAGATTCCTTCATATAAGTATTTCTTTAGCTATTGCGAAATGCCTTCTGATCAATTAGCATCCCGGACCTAACACATGCATACATCAAATTGGCAACAGACCTAGTGATTGTTTTCGAATGTTAATGAAGGACATGCTCCGTCTGCTTGACATGCAGGCGTAAATGGCTTTCAGCAATATTTATCCAATTATTTTTCGGCTACACTCCACATTCTCCATCCTGTGGTGAAGGGAAATACTGTTCCGAATACAATTATAAAGTTCGCAAGGTACTCCTCGAAGTTTACTCTCCTGTTAATATCATTACCTAATATTAGCATCTGGAGCGAAGAAGGCTGATTTTGCGATAACGTACTTCCTTGAAGTCAAAGTGTATTTAAAAGGTTACCTTAAATTTCGTAATTACATGGAACGTAACATCTACCAACGAAAATTCGAGGGAGCCCGCGCAGAAGCCTACGTACCATATTTATCGCAAGTCCCGTGTTTTTCTTTCCCTGCGAGTGGCGTTCTTCAACGCTGCCCAACGTCGGGAATGGCTGCTTAAGATAGACAGTTTCTTCTTAAAAACGAAAAATAATCTTTCGGCGGAACAAAATACTCACATACTGTAAGCATGAACGCATCACATACGATATCCACGATTTCCTGGCGGTTTCTCATGTCACATCGTACCTACCGGCCGAGAAGAACCCGAACTGGATGTATGCTCCTTTCCCGATATTGTAAGTAGTATTCATGTTTAAATGTATAACCAAGTAAGTGACAGCTGAGAGTTAATGAAAAACGCAAAAATGTGCTTTTTAAAGGTACTTGTGATGACCGAGTGAGAAGATTTCTACATACTATAAGAAAATCGAGAGGATTGGAGTTTGGAACATCGGCTGATACCGGGACTGCACCACCTTTGACCAAAACTCACGCAGAAGACTTGATTCTGAAGCTTACGGACGAAGAGAGAGCCTCTCTTTTGGCAGCTCTTCAGGAATACGAGTCCGAAAAAGTTCGTATGGAATACCAAGGTATGAGAATTAGTTGTTTAGATGATAATCATAGGCGTAATTTCATAAATCACTTGAAATCTTGTGACCAAACAGAGAACGGTGTTGATTATACGAATAAAAGTAAACCTAGCATTATTATCCGAAGATCTGATTTAATGTTAAGTTGACCGTGTTAGTCTTCAGAATTTGCCTTGTTTTAAATTTTAAGAACGCCGGACATCTTGATGATATCAACTTTTGATTGTGTGTACTCCTGTAGAATACTTCATGTCAGATTTTACACAAGATGTCAACCCATTACCTAGCCCTTTTGTAAATAAATGCTAAATTTCCTCCCTTTTCGTTCAATTGAATTTACAATGGCATTTCTCAAAAGGTTCCGAATTCCCGGTGACTTGTTTCCAGTGATCGAAAATAATTTATGATCTTTTGCAGATTTACAATGCTGGACGAATTCAAGTTGTTTCCCAATATTTACCATAGTGTTGAAGTTATCAATGTTTGTATTGAAATGAACAAGGTATAACCATTTTTCGTGAAATATAGTGGACTAATACAGAATTTCTTTCAGGGGTGATTTTAATCTCTGATTTGAATATTACTTTTCGATATATACTACTCGATGATTAAGATGATTTGTTTGGAATATTAAAATGGTTTTTTCTTTATTTAGGAATTTTTCTACCCTTATTTGTTAATTGTTAAGGGAATGAAGATTGCCCTCTCTCTTCCTTTAGGCCCAAGGTGAAGGAATGAAGCAGTTGCAACTTGAGAAGCAGATAAAGGTGAACTGAAAATGTAATTATTTAGAGAATTAATCACTTATTTTACAGGTAAGAAGCATTCCTAGTATCATTTGTGGTTTAGTGGGGTATTTTTCTTAACTTTCTTTCTCTGTAGCAGTTGTATGCCATTTATGTTGTATTAAATTAGTTAAATAGTCATTATTTGGCTTCTCTCTATATTGAGGAAATTTCATCAATGTGTTTTGCTGTTTTTTATATACATGTGATTAAACGTGTGAGTGTTTCAATGGCCTGTCCAGCAATAATAACTTTTCTGTTCTTTCTATGAGGGTTATTCTGAAGTTAATGTTACAGTGGTAGCAAAAATGTAAAAAGTGCACATTTTTGTGAATCTTACGACCATTTTTGCCTAGGAATTCTGGTACTTGCACACAATCACCTTTAAGTTCTGTATAATCATTTTTATATATTTCTTTGGGCTATAAGAAATACGGGATGGAATCAGCTAATATAATATCTACTTGTATACAAAGTTAAACACTTTTATGTCATTTGTATTAATATACAAATTAATGCTGTTTGATTTGTAAAATACAGCATTAAATACATAAGGCATTAGAATAAGAAAAACAGAGTACTTGCTACAAAGGCTGACTAGGAAAATCGTATATTTAAAAAGCAAATGTCTGTCCGTCCCCCTTTATCTCAGAAACTGCTTGACTTAGATATCTGAAACTAACTACATCGTGTTTCTACGATGCTGAAACCCCCAGGAAAACTATTCTCATCTCTGTAAAGGTTGCTGGGTTCAAACCCAGGAACCCATAACACGTTTCCATAGGAGATGATGGTAAAATATGATTTCATAACTTGCGGAGGTTGTTTCTTTTACAGAATTAAATCAGAAATAATGATCTTTCAAAATCAAGAATGTGTCAAAAGAAAGGAAAATGATCATAGATTCTTATTTTAGTCGTGAAATATTTACATATATCCAAAATTTCAAGAATTTTGATAAAATACACGGAAAATTCGTAAAATTTTGGGAAATAAACAACCCATCCCTTTGAAGTCTAAGTCCATTTTTGAATGTTGATTTCATTAATTATTCCATATAAATATACGGGGATAACAATTTCTTCTGTTTTTCTATAAGAAATGTACGTAAAGTAGGCTTTCATGACTTGAATAAGTGTTATAAGAATTTTTAAACTAAATTAAGTTCCGTCATGCTTGACAAGGGTGTTTACTAGTCAGTAGTAATTTTCATTTGAGTCGATAACCAGTAGATATTGAGAGTTGTTCCTGAGAATTACCTTTGAATTGTTAACATTTACTTTTAGTTAATTTACACGAAATTGTTCCCAAGTAGGACCTCATTTAAACTATCTATGACAGTTAATTTGGTGCAATTATAGAATATCACAATATCATCTCCAAATAAATGATATTTGCACTTTATCAGTCTTATATGAGGCATTAGATAAAGAAAGACAGATTAAATACATGCTGCAAAGGCTAGCAAAGAAAATTTTTTTAAATAATAGCAGAATTAAGAAAAATAATGTTTACAGTTTATCAGGAATTCAGCAACAGTATCATTGCACTCAATTATTAGTAATTTTTTGATCTTTGATTTAAAAATTTTATTGCCTTTACAAGGTTAGTACCAGAAATACCCAACATAAGATAGAAAACACAAAAAACATGGGGAAAATCCATGGGAAAAAGTATCTTTATTTCTAAAAATTGTCTCCTTTTTCTCAATACACGTTTCCCAGCAATTTTCAATAGCTTTGATACCCTGTTTATAGTGAGAAACATTGAAATCTTCAAAATAGCCATTAACCACACACACTGCCTATTTGATGATTGCCAATCTTTTGCCACTAAGCCATTTTTTCCAGTTTGGAAAGGTAAAATAATACAAGGGGGATAATTCTGGCGAAAAGAGTGTGTGAGGAAGCAATTCGAACTTCAACTCATTAATTTTGGCTTCACAGTAATGGATGTGTGAATAGGTGCACTGTTATGATGAAACAACACTTTCTTTTTTCCCAAGGAGAAACAGACATGAAAGATGACGGAACCGGGACTCGAACCCAGGTCTCCCAATTGCCAGTTGGTTCCTCTATCCATTGAGCTATTCCACCAGAACATTTCTCCATGCCGTTTGGGAGACTTTGTAGGTAATGGGCGCATGAGTTCATCCTCCCAAACGGCATGGAGAAATGTTCTGGTGGAATAGCTCAATGGATAGAGGAACCGACCGGCAATTGGGAGACCCGGGTTCGAGTCCCGGTTCCGTCAGACTTTTTTCATGTCCGTTTCTCCTTGGGAATTTTCCTAGATGCATGACTTATCATGCCAAGTCATCTAACCCATTTCCTTACTTTCTTTTTTGCCAACTGTGGCAGTTTTTTCTTCATTTCTTGATTCATATGCTGCAGTAAGTTTGCCGTTGATTGTTTTTTCTTTTTGAAGATAATCAATGAAAATTATCCCTCGTCATCCCAAAAAACTGATGCCATAACCTTGTAAGCTGATGGAACTGTCTTTGCCTTCTCTGGAGCTGTTTCTATCCTTTCAGTCCATTTTTTTGACTGTTACTTTGTCTCAGGTGTGAAGTGATGGACCCGTGCTTCATTCAAGGTTATGAATCAACACAAAAACTCTGCTTTATTTCTGTGAAGTATCGCCAAACATTCAATTGAAACTTCCTCACAACACTGTTTTTGTTCCATTGTTAGCAAACACGGCACCTATCACGCGCACAGCTTTCTCATGTCCAAACTTTCAGTCAGTATGCGATGTGCAGCACTTTTTGAAATGTCTACCATGTCTGCTAGCTCACACACTTTCAGTCAATGGTCATCCAACACCATTTTGTGAATTTTCTTCACCGTTTCTGGCCTCAGGTCACCTCATTTGGTGTGATGTTTGTCTTGGCACACTGCACAGGTCAGGGTGGATCAGGAAAGTTCTGATGAAATTAGAACTCTGGAAAATCCACCAAAACAGTGCATCAGATTATTTTTGTGGTCAATCAGTGAGATATTACTAGAGGTAGATAGCCAAAAACATCGAAAATAAGTCACCGGTGTAATTTACAAATAATGTTATGCCATAAATAATAAAAGTAATGAGCCGTGTATGCCCGGAATTCCATATTCTCCCCGAGCATACTCGGCCCGTTTGACAGACCGGAGGTCCGCGGAAATTCCTCGCGAGAGCCCTGGCCTTCCCCCCTCCTACGGTTTTGGGGTATACTCATTCGATACGAATGTTCGATACGAACCACGGCACAGTAATACTAACATATAACATTAGAATTATAATATAGACAATTCGGACTGGTCCTGATAATTACACAGATTAATATGACAATATGTGATATGGTCGATGAACAAAAGGTTGGAATATCAAACAACTTAACTGAAAATACTTTGCCAATAACTTCTTGGTCTGAACACAATCAAAATGCCTTCACAAATTGTCCGCGTTGAAATCACTTCAAGGTGACTCGCGTTCCACACTGACGTCTCTCCCCTCAGAGCGTCTGACTCAAACTCTCTGTGGGTATTCCCTCACGGAGCAATTAGGCTGAAATGCACAAAACAAAGGACAATAGAAATTTGCAAATTCGCAGGAATCAAGAGGCAGCCGGTAACGTTTCCGGAAATCGTCGGAATTGTCCGCGACAGGAGCTAGTTCAGGCCTGAATCGGGTATCCATACTTGCTGGGTATAAAAGGGGAATCCAACAAAGGCCTTTTTTGGTCAAAGGACTTTTTTTCGTAGACATTTTGTCAGCTACTTGACAATTGGCTACTTGTCAATGGGCGCCTGAAAATCAGCATACAGCCTTGTTTAAACTCTGCCACCCATTATTTTATTGTTGTAAACAAAGGAGCAATTTCCCCAGACCTCCTATGTATACGTCAGGTCAGGTACTTCTGGAATCACCCTCATATGATACATAATTGCTGGCTTGAAGCCTATCCAACTACCAATATTCATCAAAATCTGTATTGCTACAACCATAGCACCCACAGGCAGTAGGACAGATTAAAGAAGTTGAGATGGTGCAGAGAACGTCAGCACGTTATGTCCTTCATGATTTTAAAAGATCTGCGAGTGTAACAGAAATGTTGGGTAAGCTAGGGTGGGAGAGTTTAGAGGACAGAAGGAAACATAGCAGATTAGGAAGCCTATATCGCACCTATATTGGCACTCTATCATGGGCAGATTTCAGGAGTAGGTTTTCAAACCCCTCATACCTAAGCAGAAAGGATCACGCATACAAGATAGAACCTCTCCCACAAAGAACAAACATTGCAAAATTTTCCTTTCCGAATAGAACAATGGAACTGCCTCCCTTCAGAAATATTTGCTCCATTTCCTTCAAATGAGCGCACTTTTGAGGCAAGGCTGCGTGAACTGTATTGAATGGGATTCACGGGGGTTAGCAGTTCGTCGAAACGTATTCACATAGAAGATAGCAATTTGTTGGTGACCTCTGCTTACGAAGAGAGACTTGATTGGGGAATAATGCTTAGATAAGCAGTGCAGTAATAAGAGAAATTTAGACAGACTTTGCAGGACTGTGTTATTTTGTATTATATTATGGTATATAGTGATATATTGGGTCATTTTGTGTGACTGAGAAGAATATGGGATACTGTACCGATAGAGTAAATGTTTTGTAGTAGTATATATAAGTGGGAATGTCTCTTATATCCTTGCCACCGGAACCTTGTTCCACTTGTAAGGTTTTTGCATAATAATAGTATACTTTCCTCCTGAGGCAAAATTAATCTAAAGATAAATTTTTCTCTTCCCTAAAGACAAATGAAAATATTTCACTCATGCAGATATAGACCACTGTGATGCTACTATCTGAATAACCCTTTCTCTCACAATCTGATAAATCTCTGAGTAAAGTATAAAAATTAGTAAAATCGATATTGGCAGGCGTGACTTCATGGAAAGCCATTGCAGAATGATACAGTTGGTAAATTTTCCATAACTTGGTAACCGTGTGGAGAATTTACCAAGTGTATCATTCTATAAAAATTAGCCTATGTGGATGTTTTGGTAAGTACGCTAGCCTTAAACTCTAGAATGTTCAATTGCGAATTTAAAATGTTTTCATTTGGGGGAAAGATATTTGAAAGAAATTGTCACAACAATGGGGTTTCTTTTGGTAAAATATTAGTCTTCCTTCATCAAATTACGGTAAGACCCTGCTTAATTTGGGAGAAATGCTGCAATAAGTTTGAGCATTAAACAAGACAAAGTTAAACAGAGTTGTCTTAGTATGTAAAGAGTGAGAATTAGTGAAACTGAGCAGAGAATAAAAAATTCATCGGTTTTTGTTTTATTTGTAACATTTATCATTCGATAATTCTTTATTACATTAATGATATGCCTATATATTGCCGATGTCGTTTTGTGCTCCTAAAGCACTCATTAAAATCAAATAAAGTTAAAAAGGAGGAAGGCTCTTTCTCGTTTGACATCTTTATTTTGTGAAGAAGTTGTCTAACGTCATTTGCATTTTCCTGTTTCGTTCTGCAGCTGTTTATAGCAAGACATCGCATCAATCACACTTGGTATTGCCTTTAAACTTCTATCAAAATTTGAATCATTTTGTATAAACTGATCTATAATTTCTGTTTTAACAGCTAAATTCTCTTTAGAAAATCTGTTGAAAATTCCTTCTGTTCCTCATTTTCAGAAATTCTAATTACCGTATTTTCTGGTAGATAACATGCATCTACTAGATAACACGCATTTTTTAAATCTCTTCACTGTGATAATGTATAGATAACACGCATTTCAATAATTTCTTCTGTGATAAATGCATTGATAACGCGCATTTCAAAATTGTTATTATGTTTACGAGAATGTTTTTTCACTACTGTAATATTTATGATAATTACTCTTGTATTTTGAATGGAATTATTTGATTACGTTAACATTTACAATATGTTGGTTGAAATAAAATTGCCCTAGTATTACATGAGTATATACTCCATGACTTCCGTGATATATTACGTGTGTTGTTTAGTTATTTGTATCCGAGTTCAATATTCAAGATATTCAATTAAACGAGATTTTCCATTGTATATTATTATATTACTATTATTTACACTATTATTTTTATCGTTTTTCTATATTTTTTGTATAGATAACACAGGTCATCTACTAGAAAATACGGTAATTTGCATTAACAAAATCGTGCACAATTTCTGAGAATCCCAATACTGAGTTTAATTTTCAGGAATCCCAATAAAACTGCACAATACTGACACAGCATTAAGTGGGGTCTTACTGTACTTGAAAATATTAAATTAAAATACCCATAGGCTGCAAGTAGATTGATAGTTATTGTCATCAGATAGCAGTAATTCATTCCTTTTGCCTGGGAAACATCTTTTAAAGTTGGATCTTTCTTGACAAACAGACAAGACTCTCAGTTTCCGAGGCATACGAAATAAAAATGCAACTCTTTAGTTATAATCTAGAGCAATTCACCAGAAAACTTCACTTTAGTTTCTACCTTATCATGGTAGGTGTTTAGTTCTTAATTATGGACGTAGTGACTTTGCACACATTTCAATAAGAATAAATTGTAATGTAGGAAAATAAAATCGATTGTGGCAGACTTAATCTTGTGAAAATCCATATGAAAAGGATGGTATAAATAAAATTACAATTACTCTTTTCCAGAGGTGTTTTTTACTTCTGTAAATACACCTGTGGAAAAGAGAAATTGTAATTTTATTTATACCATCATTTTTTGTAATGCAGGAGTTTGCAACTGCTGATATTCAAACCTCAGGGCTTCACACATCGCAAAGCAGATAGCTAATAAACAGTCGAGTTTCATACATAATGGCTGTAAAATATGCAAAATTCTTAAAAATACTAAGAGCGTATAATTTTAAATATGTGCATGAAATGCTAGTTAATATTTTTGCGCAATCTCACACTTTCTCAATTAAATTAAGTGATTCTCCTGTGTGTCCCATGAATTTGGTTCATATATATGTTGCAATTTAATAAATCTTGTCTTATATTCCACATTCGGAATTAGTATGGATTAATATAGATTTATTTATCGTCAATCGACTGGTTGATAGTTGCAATGATGATGATGGTGTACAACCTCGACTTTATTTCTCTCGTTTATTTACATTTCTCGACTTTACTTTATTCGACTCATTATATTTACATTTCTCATTATAAATGTGTTAATTTAATGCCAAATGAATTGCTTAATTGTATCTCTTTCAGCTTTCCACAAAGTCAAACTGGAAGTTTATGCGTGAAATATGTGTGCTTAAAATTCGTTCTTTGTATCTTTACTAGTTGAATGCCAGCCAAAATAATGTCAGTTGCTTGTGATGTATATGTTTCAGTTTTTGATCCATTAATTTGGATGTTTATCATATTTTTGTTCTAATTTGATGCTATTGATTGCTTATTTTCATCATTTATATTTTCAATGAATTTTGAAGGTAATCCGCAACAGCTAAATATTTTTATAATAATCGAAAATAAATGTTTGTTTGTTTTAGATTTAGCTTCTTCAATGTTAATTTGTTGGCCAAAGCTTACTGTCTATTTTTTTCTTAATGTAGTGCATCATGTTATCAAAGATTTTCATTTTGGCAATTTAAATCAGTGTTAAAATAAATGCAAAGCATAATTATGCAACAGTTTCATGTGCTGTGCTATGTTTTGTCATTATAATTACAGTAATTACTCAATATTATCAAGTTCTAAATGATTCAGTTTGAATAAGCTTTGCATGAGAATGTATTAAACAAATTATCCAATATATATCATAAATAAAATTTTTTAAATAGAAAAATGACGAATTTTTAAATTGTTTGCATTAATCGTAAATGAATCAAGCTTTTAAACCTGATTGTTTGAATGCGTTAATCTAAATTTCTTTTCGATTGTGGTTCCTCTTGGGTTAATTTATCCTTTTAAAGATTTTTGGAAGGTTCACCAATCAATTCACCACACCTGTTGTTGAAAATTGTTGAGTTTAACTCCTTTCACAAAATGCTGTACCAAAGAATTGTTATCATGGTACACTTAACATGAAATTAGTCAGCTAAAAGATGGGATTTCTTTTGGTGTCTGAAATCCTTCAGCAGCTGTATTCACCGATGACTTTGAGCTATTGATCATTGTAAATTTTCTTGATGAGGTTAGATGATATGTTTTGCTCTTATCAATAGATGGCTAGCAGGGTTCTTACGTGGATGTAATCAATGGAAATCTTAAATTTGTAACTATAATTCTCTACTTGCTCAGCAAACATTGTGGAAAATGTTTTATTTTGTCTCAAACTCACAGTTTAATTCACCAAAAATGATATGATTTGAGGGATTGGGGTGTTTTATAATAAAATGTAAAACAAGCCCTGCTTTTGAGATAAAGTTTGCATAAAGTAGAATGTTTGTTTGTGTAAAACTCAAGAACCAGATATCTTGTAACTTTAAACTTTGAAGATTGATAAATGTCTTCCCTGGATGGATAATAGGCTATTTTTATTCACCTGTCTACTAACTAACCTAACCTTGATTCAAATCAAGACATTTAAAACTTTTCCATAAGAAATGCACGTAAAGCTCACTATTATAGCTTGTAGGGTTTATTACATTTGCTAAATTAAATCAGAGAGAATTGTCGTACGAAATGTAGACAAGCACCAAAAGAAGGGAAATTGAATGAAAATTCTTATTTCAGCTGCGGAACATTACTTTCGATTTGAAATTGCGAGAATTTTGACAAAATACAGGAACATTTTGTGAAATTCTGTGGTAGAAAACAACCATTCCCCCCTGACGATCAAGCCAATTGCTGAATCGGAGGTCATACATTTTAGCATGCTTGCAGGGTTTGTTTCATTTGCAAAATTAAATAAGAAAGAATAGTCGCATGAAATCGAGACAAACACCAAGAGAAGGGAAATTGAATAAAAATTATTATTTTGGTTGTCGAATATTGTTTTTTGTTCAAAATAGCGTGACTTTGATAAAATAATCTAAACTGTTCTAAAATTTTGTGGTTGTAAACAAACCATCCCCCTGACGACTAATTCCATTGGCACTTTGGCTAGTATTTTAAAATGCTGCAAAGATTTAAAATAAAAGTTATATCAAAACATTATTGCCTGTCTAATTGTCAATGAGTTAGCCATACTTAATAATTAAAATTTCTCTGTTATTGTAGAACTCAATAGTACTCACGAAAAGAAAAACTGTTTGCCCTTCCCTATGAAAAGTACAGCTAAACTGTTTATATTTATGAGGAGTTTTCTCTGAACAATTTTCCCTTAAATTGTTTTGTGGTGAATCTTCTGTCTCCTTGTAATATGCTTTTGTTTATCACCAGTGATGGGACAATTAATTTGAACCGGGAAATATTGGAGTTTTCAAGGTATCGGAATGAGATAATTTTAAATCTAATCTTTGATTCTACAAATGATTCTTTGGAGTTTTCTGTTTATAAGTCAATTAACCATTTCTTGTACAATAAATAGATATTTTCTGTTATTATATATTAACTTTCCTTAAAACTAAGATATTTAGGTATTGATAATGTCTAAATGTAATTTAATGTGTATTTATTTAATTTATTTTTTAATAAAATATGGAACCTTTGAGTTTCTACCTCATTTCCACAAAGTTTGTCATTATACTTTGGTCAGTTTATTCACTCTTTTAAAAATCATAACAAGAATTATTTAATAGAAAAGTAAAATGAACTGAAATTGTTCCAAAGATTTTTGGGGCTTGAATGTGAAATCATTTACAATTTAACACTTGTAAAGAATTGTCACGACAAGTCAGTGTGTGTTACGCAAATGCTTCAGGATGCGGGAAGGGAACCTTTAGAAGATAGAACGCCTTAACAAAGGATAAATCTACTTAATAAATTTAGAAAAAGCACATTCACAGATGATGTAGCTGACATAATACGTCTCTCATGTTATATAGGCCGTTCTGATTCTGCGAGGAAAATCAGAGAAATAGATGCTAGAACAGTTAGGTTCAAAAATTCATTTTTTCTGCAAATAATACACGAAAGCAATTCCAAGATCTTCGGTTCAAGATGGGGCATAACTAAGTAGAAATAACATCGCTATCTAACCTTTTCGTCGCATCTACCAACAATGCGCTTTATAAAACCGAGCTTTTTTTACCGCATATATTTCGAATATGTGTGCTCCATTTTAAATTATTGGTAAGAGTGATTCCAAGATATTCAACTGACTATATTTAGTGTTACTGAGTCGACTACATTTATTTAATTCCAATAAACAAGTCATTTCAAAAATTCATTTTTTCCGTGAATGATATGAGAAAGCAATCGATTGGTGAAGTAGAGTCATGGTGCTTGCACCTCGTGCCACATGTCGAAAGGCTGCTTGCAAAGTACTTATGTAGATGTAGATATAACACTCTGAGTGCCGACCTCGGGATTCCGGAAACTGAGAAATACATTTTCAAAAACAACTCAATACATTTTTTTGCAATTATTGATATTCACACTCCCTGTTCCTTTTTCTTTCACTTCACATATTCCTAGAGAATTTCAATTCCTTTTCATGTTCCTAGAGAATCTTATTTGGAGGTAAAAATCTACAAAAAAAGGATACTTTAATTTAAATTATAGGAATCACCAGACTGTATAGTGCTGGGGATCTTCTGAGGCCAAGTAAAATAATATACATCCTGTAAAAGTCCAGACAAAGTCAATTTGTACAGCATTCTGCTGTAATATATTGTAGTTGTTCACAAATCCTCAAAAATATTTTTCGTTCTATTAAAAAATTATCATTGTAAATTTTGTAAAATTTAGCATTTAATTTCTGGTATTAAAATATTTTAACACTAATTTCTGTATAAATTGTCTTTATTGAATATTCACTCATTTCTTACTTGGGTGGTAAATACTGTTAGTAGAAATTGATCTTAAAAGTTATCTGGGACCCAGATCAATACTTGGCATGAAACCAGTGAGTGTTCCTTTATTGTTGAAAGTTTTAGCCAAGTTTTTGGACTATTCATTTGATAGATTCACTCGCAGTGGTTGTGGTATGAATTCCAAATGATAAAGCATAACAAATTAACAGTTATATTCATGAAAACATACACCGTAAGAAATGCACACAGCTAACTGAAGGAGATATTCACAAAGTTCAGAATTATTTGCATAAACTATGATTTAAACATTCTCTTAAGAAAGAGTCATTCTGTCTGATTTAAAGATTATTCTACATAATTAATATAGTACAAGCTAACTATCTTATTTTATAAGCTTTTGAATTAATTATTTTACTCANTGACAATAAAAATCTAAAATATTGTTGGTAGCAAGGGATATTATTTATTTATTTAATAAATCATTGCAAGTTGGTTGGTGGACCAGGTCACAATGGTCAAATAATAATGACATTTGCCCGGCATTCGCCCAAAGACAGAAGGAAAACCCCTCCATAAACCTCCTGTGGACAGTTGAGATACAATAATTATATAATAAATAACAGACAATAAATGTCGCACTACAGCTCAGAATTCCAATACAATAAAACTAAATAATAATAATTTCTCTAATGGAAACAGGTTAATCCCAATTACATCCATTTTAATAATTATTATTAATCACAAGTACACACAACCATTCCCAAATCAAAAAAATCTGAGTTGCTGGGATTCGAACCCAGGACCTTAGTGTTGGAAGGCTATCACGCTAACCACTCTGCCACCAGCCGCGATGGCAGAGTGGTAGGCATGAATAAAGCTAGCTAGTTAGCTAAAGAATACATACATACATATCGAACAATTATATAGACATATAAACTTTTACATAGATATAATGGGCAAAAAAGTTAAGATGAAATACAATGAAACGTAACAATATATTATATAGAGAGTACAAAAATATACAAATAAACCATTACATGGGTATTATAAGTTAAAAAATTGCTATTATATATACAAACGATTTAGGTACTATAGACTTAAATTTTCTTTTTGAAATCTTTAGTATTTTTCGGCATTGGAATGAGAACTTCTCCAGGAATAGCGTTCCATTCTCTTATACTTAGTAGCAAAGAAAAGAACACACTTTGTCACTTCCACATACATTTATTAAAAACGACCTGGGTTTCGTTGCAGTGCAACATCATCAGGTGATAAATGTATGTGTAAGTGACAAAGTGTGTTCTTTTCTTTGCTACCATGAAGAACTTCCACAAAGTAACGCCTGAAACTATTAACTCTTATACTTATATTTATGAAAGAGTATTTAGCCAAATCTGTTTTCTGTTCACGTTCTTTTATTTTTAGTCCGTGCCCAATGTAATTTGGAGTATGAAATATTGCTCGTAAGAATTTAAATCATTGCAAGAATTGGTTTTGTGATTGTACAAGAATTGGAAGTTTCGAGTGGTATCGGTAAAATTAAATTAGTAAATATTTAGTATTGCCCCATCACTGGTTCTGTATTTCTTGTTTAGTTGCTGTACGTCTTTGTTTGGCTTCCTTTTAACACGTTTCGTTCATCAACTAGGACAGTTGGCGAGAGTGAAGTGGAGATCTAAGTTTGGACGTCCGAGCAAATTGCCGAGGGTTGGTGACGTAGACCCCACTGGGTCGTACTGCCCCGTTCCAGAGGATTGGCTGAGGAAGAAGTTCGGTACGACATTAACTGACGTCTCTTTTCAATCTCAGGTGCTTGTTGCATAGATTTGCGTCTTGGGAGAGTTGCGGTGCTTTTGAATTGCTTGCGGTAAGAGCATGTGTTTGATGCAAAGCTAAGAAGTGAATAGAAACCTGGTTGATTTGGCGGGGTTTGTTTTTCGGTTAATTTATTATGATGTACTTCTTATATAGTGTCTCTAACAGAGATGCAAATATTCAAAGTTGTGACAGTAAGTTATATTACTTCGGATTTCATATATAATGAAATAGCATAATTACACACTGCGGATCAGTGTATCTAACTACTTCACAAAGGATAAGAATCTTCTTGCTCATGAGAGCAACTTGTTTGTAAAATAAAATGAAAATATTAACATTAAAATAAACAAAATTTTGTACATCAACGAATCTAAGCTGAAATTATCCAAAGGTTTTTGTTTAATTCGATCTGTGTTCCCTAAATATCATCAAAACAAAGCATGGGGAAAAGTTTATGAATCACACTGCAACGGATTCATGGGAGTTTAAAAGGGGTAATTTCCAAACTTGATGTAATTCTATAATTTCTCAAATTTCCAACATAGTAACGAGAAATTTGAAAAGAAAACACGCTTAATGTCTTATACATATTTTATTAGAGCTAATACTTGACAATTCACACTCCTGATAAACGAATTTCCAAATTATTAACGTTAAATTTACCATGAAATTTTAGCATCTACCCCTATTAAACAATACTTAACCCCTAAGGACTTCATGTGTATCCGCTCTTGAAACTACGTCTGCATGCAAGCAAGTGCTGTTGAGTATATCCTTGGGTGGTTCAACGTATTTTCCACTTAAACACGGCAACTGCACTCATTTAGTAGTTTTCCTATTGCTTGAATACCACCCTGAATTGGATTTCAAGTGATTTTTAGTAGGGAAGTTCAAGCGACAAGATAGACTAAATTTCTGTCAAAAACAAGTTTTATTGTTATTTATTGAGATTTATTCCAACGCTATAAAATAGAGCAAAAAAGAACAGTACCCATCAGTACTGATGGGCACTGTTCTTATGAATGTCTTTCCCAAGGAAAGATGGACATCTGACAGGACCAGAACTCGAATCTGGCATTTCTGGGTGGATGCATTAACTGATTAAGCTGTTGAGCCAGAATATAGTTGACAAGGGCGAGGTGGTTTCATCTGGCTTCGTCCACAGCCAACATCCTCATTGAGGAACCAGGGATACAAAACAGTGGAAAGATCCCCTCTAACCCTTAACCTGTGGCTTGCAGTCTGAGGAACCACAGTGATTTTTAAAATGTGAATAATAAAAGTAGTTGATTTTAAACAAATCTGTTACATAAGTCACCTTCTTATACACTTTTATACATAGCATTCTTCACTCTTATTTTTTCTCTCTTATCTATATACATAAAGCAGAAATTCTGTGTGTTTGTTTGTTTGTCTGCGATTGGAGTCCACACCATGTGTCCGATTTGCATCAAACTTATAGGTGTTATCAATGAGCCGGAAGGAAGTACTGTCAACTTTTCATTCACAAAATTTGCTGGGTTTGAACCAAGATCGTTCAGATAGATTTCCATAAGAAATACATGTAAAGTTTTATTTTATCGGGTACAGACTTTATTTCTTTTGCAAAATTAAATTAGAAGGAATAGTCACATAAGATCAAAATAAGTACCAAAAGAAGGGTAATTGAATACAGATTCTTATTATTGTCATAGAATAAAGATTTCGTTTTGGAATTGCGAGAATTTAGATGAAATATGCTAATATTTTGTGAAATTTTGAGGTTGTAAACAACCCAACCCCCTGACGACCAATGCGATTGTTGATTCCGAGTTCATGCATTTTCCCATAAGAATGCATTTGTATTTTGGCCCAATTAGAAGCAAATGACGATATGAAGATGATGAAAATTTTCAGAGATTTTAATTATATCAGTCACGAACAATTTGTAGTGATGAATTGCAGAGGCAACAAACATGCGTAGCACCGTAATAAATTAGTGGAGATGGAGGAGTAACTTTTTATTTATCAGTTCGGACTCTTGAAAATNAGTCACGGACAATTTGTAGTAATGAATTACAGGGGCAATAAACATGCATAGCACTGTTATAAATTAGTGGAGATGGAGGAGTAACTTTTTATTTATCAGTTCGGACTCTTGAAAATTTTACTATTAAATTTACCAGAACTGGAAGTTGAAAATCTTGCAAACTTACACATTACTTTGAGACATGTTAATAATAAGAGGGAAATTCCATAATGATTCTTATTGTTGACTGTAGATTTCAGCCTCGAATTTTGATTAGAAAATTTTTGTTTTCAATAACCTATCTCATTGGACTAAACTAAGATGCAAGATGTTATTTCTCTTATGTACAAATTGGTATACTACATTTAATCCGACATCTATTTTCCCCCTTGAGAATCGATGGGCACTTCAGCCAGTATTTCTATAAAACTGCAATTGAATTTCATGAGACATACGTGAGATAATCACCCAATTTCATGATTAGAAAAGGGAGAAATATAGCAGGAAATGACAAAATTAAGCGCAAAAGATTGGAGGGAAAGAATTACGAGAAGAAAAATGTTCAGATGATTAAAGGGATTGCTGACCGGAGAATTCCTCCTGGCCCCAAAGATTTAGCGGCTAAGTGTTTCAACAATTTAAATAGATATTCCACCTAAAACATGAGATTAAATGAATATATTTTCTTCATAATTTCGTTTAAAGGAGAATAATAATAATACTGATCTTCCATATTTCCATTACTGATAGGTATTGATTATGGAAAAGCCTGAGCATCAATAAGTGGTACGGAGTAAATAATTAGTCAAAAATATAAAAGCTTTAGTTGATATACTTATTTTCTATTTTTCGGTCTTGGAATCTGCGGCACTCATTCGAAACTTTACATAAACAATATATTCACATGCATTTTTATTACAGAGGTATTCTGTTCAGAAGTTAAATAAATACGCTGGTACTCCTAATTTTAGGGAATCCCTGAAGAGGCATAATTTATTAGTTCAAGTTACGGTTATTTCAACTGATGTCACCGTTTCGATGAAAAATGCAATAAATAAGATGCTTTTTAACAAGGTTACACCTTAGTTACCAAGGTTAATACACCAACAACTACATAAAAGGTATAACTCTGAAAAAAATCCACTGGTTATAGATATGCAACACTATTAAATAAAATTAGTTTTCTTTCAAATTTTTGATTATTTTCAAACTATGATTTATAATTGAAAATTTGTCATTATAAACATAAAAATAATTTACAATTCCAAATTAGTGGATAACTGATGAGATGTTTAAAACTTTAAAGTGTTGCTAAAGGTGTAATTCAGTCAGTTTATAAAGAATAAAAAATTTACTGTCTCTGCACGTCACTAGTTGTGTGGCAAAAATCACACTTCACTGATAAGCTGCAAAAAAACCACTTAGCTTTGGATCAAATTTATGGTTTTTGAGAAATTATAATTTCAAAAGTCACCACTATGGTGGTACAGTTGTCGAAAAACATTGTCTAGAATGTTATATGAAGTGTATGAAACTGGGAACATAAACAAAATCTCTTTATTCTTATGAATGAATATTTAATATCCATGGAAAGTATTTCAACACCTTTACAGCTTCATGTTTGTACTCCTGTTTCCCCTAAATCTCTCAATTCTATGAATTAAAATGAATTTTTTCTCCATTTAATTTTCTTTAATGTCCTGTTTCTTAAGTGGTGAAAATGTTTTCCTTCAGTAAAATTTGCAATTTTCCTGAGGAAATCCGAATCAACCAGGTTTCGATTTTCATTCCTTTTTTACTCATCGGGGGATTTTAAACCTAACATAGTTACTTATCCTTGAGTAATCAGCTAGTTTTTATGAAGTAGTTTATCTTCTATTGGGTAATGTGTGAAATGGTGATGGTGTTTGAAACTCATATGATTTTAATTTTGCAGCTTATTTGCATATTTGTGCATTTTGCTGTTTCTTTCATCTCATACCTCCACAGTTGAGCATAGAGGATGATAATATTAGACATTTGAATGTGACGCTCAATGATTTTGAATAATATTGTTATGTAGCCGTATTTGTTGGCCAATTAAATGACTTTGTTTTCCAGGTTTGGTTTAACAGTAAAAAAGTTATTTTGTTCTGCTCATCTAAGTTGATCGTTTGGTACTAATTTTTGCTTGTAAAAAGGAAGGTTAATCTATATATTTCAGAGTACAGTGAAATCTTGATCTAATGTTCCCCATTTTAACGTTTTCCCAGCTCTTAAGTTGAAATTTTGAGCTCCCAACTACTACAGCATTAATTTCTATTATAAATATTTCTGGTTTTAAAGTGTTTTGTTTGTAACATTTTCCGCATCTTAAGTATTGTGCTCTAAGTCCCTGCATACAATTACTTCTGCTTAAAACGTGTCAGCATTTCAGAATAAAAGTTACGATTACCGAAAAGGAACATAAAAGCAACTCTACCTCTCTCAAATTTCCATGTGTTATACATTGTATACAAGTAACTCACAAAATTTGTTTCTTTGGCATCCAACGTATATGAAAAGCAAATGTCTGTCCGTCACCCTATTTATCTCAGAAACGGCTTGACTTAGAGATCTGAAGCAAACTGCATTGTGTTTCTATGATGCTGAAACCCCCAGGAAAACTATTCTCACCTCTGTAAAGGCCCACGTTCAAACATTCATAATACGTTTCCATAAGAGATGAACGTAAATTATGTTTTCATGACTTGCAGGGGTTGTTTCTTTTTCAAAATTAAATAAGAAAAAATGGTCCTACGAAATCAAGAGAAGTGTCACAAGAAAGGAAAATGATCATTGATTCTTATTTTAGTGGTGAATCATTCATATAAATTCGAAATTGCAAGAGCTTTGATAAAATAATTGGAAAATTCGTAACATTTTTGGGAAATAAACAACCCATCCCTTTGAATACCAAAGCAATTGTTGAACACTGATTTAATGAGTTTTCCCATATAAATGCATGGGGAGAATCAGTTAGTATTCTTTTCCATAAGAAATGTAGTACATAAAAATTTGTTTTCGTTACCTGCAGAGGTAGCTTCTTTTACAAAATTAAATTAGAAACAATGGTCCTACGAAATTGAGACAAGTGTCACAAGAAAGGAAAATGATCATAGATTCTTATTTTTGTTGTGAGACATTCGTATGGATCCAAAATTTCAAGAATTTTCATAAAATATGAAATTATAAATAAAATATAAAATGGAAAATTCGTAAACATTTTTGGAAATAAACTACCTATCCCTTTGAAGACTAAGGCCATTGTTGAATGTTGATTTCATCAATTATCCCATGTAAGTACACAAGGATAACCAGTTCTTATATTTTTCTATAAGAAATGTACGTAAAGTAGACTTTCATGATTTGAAAACAGTAGAATAAATATCATAAATAATGGTAAGAAATATATTGAGTTATTATGATCTTACGACGGACTGTTTCTGGCTTGGGAGGACCAGATATATATGATAATAGATATATTATTACACTAAATTAAGCTTGGTGGCGGCGTTTACTAGTTACAAGGCATTCCAAGAGAAATGCTGCTATGTAGAGCCCACAAGATTTCACTTTTATTAAATTACAATCAATCTCAATTTGCATTGAATATGCTTTGTCTTCATCATCCAAATGAGAAGAACACTCCTCCCTAAACATTTATCTCGACAGTTCTTTGTCAGTCATCATCTTCAGTACAGGTCATGTTCATTCCTCCATCTTTGGGAATTTTCTCATCTAAATTATGTTATACAATCAGTGAATCCCTTGTGATTTCCTTTTCAGTGAGAGTTCATAAGCCGAAAGCTATAAATGTGATCTTTCTCTCATATGTACGCAGTTTTGAATATATTTGTGAATTTCCCTGTCATGAAGGGTAGACAATAAACAACATTTCTACTTTTTAATTACTAAAAATTACCGCATAAGGCACTATTCTGTAAGGGTATGTATGGTTATGTATCTTTGTTTTTTTGCATCTTACACTTTTCTGCCTCTAGAGTCAATTTCCCTTGGTCTGGTAAAAAAACATTAGATTGGGATTTCACTGTATACTGTAATAGGATATTCTTAAAGTTAGGCACAACTTGAAGAACAAAAAACTTATGGAAAAATCTCATTGTTTCAGAAACTAGCAGTATTTAATTTTGAAAATCTTTAGGTATGAAAATGCTTCAAATGGTTATTATTTATGAAGTACTTTTTCCGGTTATGAGGGGACGTGCCAGTTTTTGGAAGCAAAATTTTGGAAAAAAGCTTTTTTTGTTTAGGTTAAAAAGCAAGAGAGAGATGTAATCCTTGTTGGCAACTTCAGTACCAGGTATCAAACCATTTTTCTACTCATTCCACCTAATTATAATGAAAATATTAATTATAGTAGTTACATCAGTGCTTTAACAATCAGTCGATTCTCAGCGAAACATTTTCAGGTGCAAATAAATTGAATTGAAGAATATTTTATAATAGCTTTTATTATTTACTGAGTGGCCAACTATATCAGTATCTTTTTCCTAATGCCTATATTTTCATACATCATGTACGGTGATAAAAAATTAAAGAAACGCTTCAAGAATTTATTTAATACAAAATTTAAAATGTTACAATTTTACCTGTTATGTAATAGGGAAACAATTTCAGTTAAACCAGCTACCTCTTCAAATCCATAAAATTCTCTGTCTGTAATGCCTACTTTTGTTAATGTGGGAGCTTCTTATGGAGTTAACCTTACTAAAAGGTCATTTTCAGGTAAATTGGTAGTGCTTCCTCTAGAATTAGAAGTAACCTTTGGCGTCAAAGATGCACTGCAATTTTTAGAGAATTATTTATGGTAAAATTATTGCATTCACAATGCCTGCAGGTACAGTAAGTTATCATTCTTTGTGTTTAGAAAACTGCAGTCAATAAAATATTGAATCTGATTTAATAACTTTGACATTTTGATTCATAAACAGGAATTGCCTTTAAACATGAAAATGTGTATGTAATTTTCCTTTTTAATCTCACAGAGCTGTTGAGATATTCTCTAATTTGATTCAATCAATTGTCAGCCTGCTTTATAAATAAACAATTGAGAATTCCTAAAGTATATCCTTATACCACGCAAGATTTTTTTAAAAATCACTAACTAATGTGCACGTCATATATAAAAAAATTCCAGTGCATTTTACCTAATGGAAAATGAAAATGTTCTTTAACTATTTTATTTATTTAAAATTTATTAGTAACTTTAAGAATTTACTTAGCTAAAAGTTATTCATTTCAGAAATGTTGATGTTATACGGGGAGAGTAATTCATTTATGTGGAGTGATTGAGTTTAGCATTTTTGTGTAAAACATTTGAACAAAATGACAAACTCCGAAACAACCTTCTCAAGAAGTAAAGTTATATGTAGAAAAAGCAATATATCTGTCTGTTGGAAATGGCATCAGTTAACTTAAAAGATTTTCTTAGCTCTGGTACGTCATAATAGATAGTATATTTATTTATTTGTATTTATAATATAGTAATTTTATAGCTAATCTTAAGTCTTAAAGTTGTAAATCACAAAGTTTTTATGAATATTAATTTCATAGTTGTAATTGACAAAAATGTTCCCTACGATCATTTAATTATTAGCAAATTATTCTAAATTTATTCAGGATCAAATAAACCATTGATTGGTAATAAGTATGTTGAGTTATTATAGTCTAAATACGGACACTTTCTTAGAAGGACCAGATATATACGATAACAGATATATATTTAAATTAAATTAAGTTCCGTCGTGCTTGACAAGGACATTTACTTGTTTTACATTAAAATCGTTGGCATGATTGTGATTTATTAATTTATTGTGTAAAATTAATTGTGTTGTTTTTGCGATGTCTACATTTTTACCCTAAATTGGATTATTCATTCATTGTACTTGTTTGTTTTAGTCTTTGTCAAGTATTACAGGATATAATTTTAGTATCCTTTATCAGGTGTGTATCTGAAAATCTTTATGGTTTTTCACGGTTTATTGTACCTGCTCTCAGGCACAAGGGAAGCTTTTCTAGTTGTTTTATTCCGGAAGATTAATTTTCCTTTATATGTATGCTTAATCAGAGTTTCAAATTGTAGAACAGTTCAGGTTTTCCAGTTGCATATATATCTGTGGTATTGCATTTTATTATTAATAAATTATTGCTGTACCGCTCCGTTTGTTTAGGGCAAATCTTCTCAGTGTATTTTGGGCCTTGTTTAATGCTGATTTTTCCTTGATTGCTATTCGTTTTTATGTCTGTGTACGGTCGTCATGTCCTAATCTATAATGTTATTTGTCCAGTGTTTTTCTTCTCGGTCTTTTGTTCTTTCTTGCATTTTTGTGATTCCTTCCTTCACGTTGGTTTAATTTGAGAATTTTAATCCTGTTTCTTCAGATTGATGGCTGGTCTTTTGAATTCTTGTTCAGGATGAAGCTGATGGTGTGGAAGAAAGAATTGCAGCTGTCGTTCATCAGTCATGCTTCTAAACTGATTTTAATTCCGTCTTGTATTCATTCTGCAGTTTCGTGCTGTAAAACCTCGTTAGATTTGCTTCAGCTTGTTAAAAGTCTTATGGTGTCCTGTGAAAATACATCCTAATGTTATTTACGATACACTTTTGGTATATTTATAAAAAGAACAATGAAAGTTGAAGAATTTCTTTGTTTTTTGACTTGCAAATATGTCATTTATATTGAAATTCCCTTGTTTGCGATGACTAGTTCTGTGAGAATAAAATTAAGGTATCACAAACACAACAATCATGGAGCTCGAAGGTGATTTTACAGGGTGTCTGCTAACCTGGAAAACTCTAGGAATTTGGTAGGTAACTGGGAATAAACTATATTTTACACACTTTACGAATGATATATTCCATGGCTTTGGTTTCGGTCTGTGTTTTAAAAATAATTTTAAAAACACACTGTAGACGGGACATATTTTTTCCAACCTCTCTCCGCACCCTTGTATTTTTTGCCGCAAGTATTTATTAAGTCAAATATTAATGAATTAAGATCCCTTTAATAATATTTATTTTAAACTCTCAGTGTTTGAACATGCAAAATGAGGAAACACTAGTTATTTCGTGACCCGTCAGTAACAGATGGCACGTTAAACACCAGTAATCTTGTGATCCATCCTCAACGTGTTAAGTAATATTTTTATCCCAAGGAAGAATGGACTTGAAAAAAGTCTGACGGGACCGGGAATCGAACCCGGATCTCCCTATTGCCGGTCGGGTGCTCTGTCCGTTGTGCTATCCCGGCAGTACATTTCTCCAAGCCATTTGGGATACTTTGTGGGCAATGTTCTGCCGGGATAGCTCAACGGACAGAGCACCCGACCGGCAATAGGGAGACCCGGGTTTGATTCCCGGTCCCGTCAGACTTTTTTCAAGTCCATTCTTCCTTGGGATAAAAATATTACTTAACACGTTGAGGACGGATCACAAGTTTACTGGTGTTTAATGTGCCATCTGTTACTGACGGGTCACGAAATAACTAGCGTTTCCTCATTTCGTATGTTCAAACAGAGTTTAAAATAAATATTATTAAAGGGATCTTAATTCACTCTGGGAGACCCGGGTTCGATTCCCGGTCCCGTCAGACGTTTTTCAAGTCCATTCTTCCTTGGGATTTTTCCTGGGGGCGCACCATCTTGCGCAAAGTCACCATTACCCATTTTTCTGTGCAATATTTTTATGTTAACGCAAAGGAATCTTTTGCCCTTTTACTAACGAGGTTTTACTGTAACATTCTATTCATGTATGGTCACTCAATATGGTATTTGCTAACTTTAATCAACTGAAAGTTCTACTTCAGAAGAAGAAAAGTTTTGGTAGCAAGAATGCTTTAGTGCAGATTCTCAAAATGATCCTCGTCTCTAGAAGATTGTTGATTCTTGACTGTTTTTTGTTTTTTTTTCTGGCTGGTTCAACTCCCGGATTCCGTGGATTCTTCACACGTCTGCTGCATTTTCCTCACTTCCCTATTGGCAATCCCTCATCCCTCCCTCACTGTCTATCGGTTATCTTCTCTGTCTTTATTCCATTGACTCTCCTTCTCCTTTTTCTATGTCATTTCCACTTTACGCTTTCCTGACACTCTTGGTAATGGTTCAAATAATCATCTATCCACTCTTGATCGCTCTAAATGCTTCTTATTAAATGCTTGCTCAACTTCTGCTGCTGCTGGTTAAACAATTATTCCTCAAAAAATTTACAAACATTTTTATATTAAAATACTCCTTATAAAATTGTGTAAAAAATGAATGAAATGAAAAATATCGCTTCCGAAATGTCTGTTTTTATTCCTATACGTTTTTTTATATTTATTCTTCAAATCTGTAACCAAATTGCGCAAAATATTATTTATGATTATATATGAATTGATACATCATTCGCATTTTGTTTCATTGCGTTGTTGTATGGCGTGGAATTATAATCCTTGGTTGTGATGCTCGTTCTATTGGGTTTGCGAACTGATAATGAATCCTATCAATTGACGTTTTTGCTCTGATATAATCCTATGGAATTTTATTTTGTTTCTCTGAAATCTGGACCGATTCCTTTCTTGTAAAATGCTTCACCGAAATAATATTTACACTTTTACTCGCGTTGGATGAAATTTTTGGAATGCAATTGCTTCAAATGTTTGGAAAATTTTAAATTTGTGTTCTTGCTTTTTGTATTTTGTCTGAAATGGAAAAACTGAATCGATGAAATTGTTTTCCTTCCGTGGAAATTTCGACCCTCTCAATGTGGTTGGATTTAATTTAACCATGTCTTTTGGATTTGATTCTAAAACTTATACGTTAATTCTGGGAATCCATATCAAAATTAATGGAATCTGTTGAATTAACTTGATGAAAAATGATTGCTTCATGGTCGAAATTCCTTTTCGATGAATATTTTGAACAAATATGTGAACGTCATAACTTGTTTTCAAACTTAAATCCGGTTCTGTATCTTTAATCACCAATTTTCCTCCTAACCTGGTATATTTGAATAAATGCTCCTTGTTTAAATAATTTATCAAATGCCAACATTTGAAACTATTTATTCGTAACAAAAATTCCGTCCAACTTTGATTGTTTGGGTGAATATTGCTCTAAAACAAATTATTAAACAAAAACGCTGAACCGATCCTGAAACCTAAATTTCTTCTCATCAAACGCTTGCTAATTATTTGCATAAATAATTTATAATGCTAAATTATGCTTTGTTTTTCTGAATGATGCCTTGTCCCAATTAATTTCTCAAATGAACATTTTTGACTTGCTAAACGACTGCTTGGAATAAAATTGCACCTTGAATGCCTGTGTCGATTTGAACTGTTTGGGTAACCGTTTCTCGTCTTAAAAAACAACTAATGAAATCACCTCAACTTAATGTGGACTGCGAATAACGATCTTCTCTCAACTTCTTTTCGTAATTGGACTCAACGCCATCTTTCTTGATTTCCAACGTCTTTCTCTGTATCGCTTGCGTCTCTATGCATTTCTAAAACGAGGCCTCACCATGGCAACCCCAAAACGCCACCCATACGTACCCGTTGTGTTGGACAAGCGCAGTAAGGACTATTATAATTCTGTTAATGTTTTCACTTGAATGAATTTACCGTCTCTCAGCTGTTCCTCTTTCATACTCTCTCTTTCTTTCCTTTCACAGGATTATATCTCTTTGTAAGTCACATCTTCTTTCTTTGGTTTTCTCTTTTGCCCTACATCGACATGCTTAGCTGCTTGCAAGCGAACGGATGACTTGTACAGGTGTACATTGAAATGGAACTCATACATAAATACTCGCTACAAAGGAACTACTCAAAGATGTGTCATGCTTCAGTAAACCTTTGGATGGGCTAAGCTACATTTTTATGTAGCCAAATGGGATCCAATTTCAACCCAAAACTTTCTCTTTCCTACTAACAAGGGAAGTACAGTGAAATTACAATCTAACCGGACTGAGGGGAATTGGCTGTAGATGGGGAAAAACGTAATTTACGGTAAAAAAAAACTTGCACAGGCCTCTTTTGATAATTTTTGATGCAGTAGAGTCCCGAAAACTTGTCCTAATGTGGACCGAAGGGTGGCAGAGTTTGTGAAAATGCCGGGTAATCGGGAATGGCGTTAAAAAAGAATAAGTACGAGTGTTTCCTCAGAAATTATTGTACTGTAATATGTATTGTTTGCTTGAGAATAAACTGCCCAATTACCCTTAAACAAAAGAAAAGTACATGCTTTATGAAGTCATAGAGCCTTTACTAAATGAAAATTAATGAATACACAGTGTACAGTAATTTTCAGTTTGGATCCAGTAATTGGATGTTTCAGTAAACCTTTGAATGGGCTAACGTGCATTTTTATGTTACCATTACAATCCAATCTCAACCCAAAACTCGCCTTACTAACAAGGAAAGTACAGTGAAATCACAATCTAACGTATTTTACAGGACCAACGGAAATTGACTCTAGATAGTGAAAAACATAATACGAGAGAAACAAATATATGTAGCCATATCTGCACAGATCTCTTCCAGTAATTTTTAATCTTTAAAAAAAATATGGCAACAAAATTAGAGACAATTTGAAAAGACTTGGGGAGACATACATTGAATCAGAGTGAAAATGTAAGTCGGGTTGAAAATGGATGATGATGATGAAATTATGTGATGAATTAGCAGGTACATTATCTATAATCTTCACTTTAGCTCTCACCATATATTGTAATAGAGTGAACTTTAGTTAAAGTCCATTTCCGGTATACATCGTAATATTGGGACTAAGTGTTACAGTGAAGTCCCCATCTTAACTTTTTTACCGCACTACGGGTTATCCACTTGAGATGCAGAAAACCTAAGATGCTAAAAGAAACATACGGAACCATATTTGCTCAGAATAGCACCTTGTGTGATGATTTTTAATAAATAATAAGTTGAAATGTTCTGGGTATCATCATTACAGTGAAATATTCAAAAATATTCCAAACTGCGTAAATATTAGTGAAATATTACATTTATTGCTTTCAGTTTATGAATTCTGAATGAAAAGGAAATGACAATGAATTCACTAATAGTATAAAGTCACTTAGATGAGAAAAATGACAAAGATAAACAAATAAACATGCACCGAAGACAATGGCTGCTAAAGAACTACCATGGTAATGGTTTGGGAAAGAATCATTCAGATAACGAAGACATAGCAAATATAATACAAATTGAGTTTGATATGATGGCAATTTAATGAAAGTGTAATCTATTGGCTTTACATAACAGCATTTTTCTGGGAATGTGTTGTAACTTAGACGGGCATATTGGAAGCAAAAGAAACAAATTTAGTGATTATAAAATGTATAACACATAGAAACTTAATAGAGGTAGTGTTGTTTTTGTATTCCCTTTTCGGTAATTGTAAATTTTATTCTCATATGCTGACACATTATAAGCAGAAATAATTGTAGGCGGGACTTAAACTTAAAAAGTGGAAAAATATATAATATAAATGAATGTTGTTATAGTTGGGAACTCAAAAGTTTTGATTTAAGAGCCGAGAAAACGTTAGATTGGGATTTCACTGTATCATATTTCTGCATCATGGTTTTGCATGAAACTTAAAAGATATGTACGTCGCTCTAAAATAATTGACACTCGTCTGACCAATAGGCCTTTGTTTATGAAAAATTTGTGTATGAAAATCATACCCTACACCTGGATTAATAAACAGACTGTGTAATTTTTCACTTATGAAAAGATTTTATCCTACTTTTATTAAACAATTTATTTTTTCCATAAATTTCACCTTCTTACATTCCATTCTTACTATTTGGTCAACATTTATTCAAATATATGTTAAGAGCTGCGCCCAGGATATCTGCCATGAGGGTGAGAACATAATTTGCAGCCCCTTAAAATTATATACCAAAACAACACATTTCCTGATTTGCAGGTGACAATTATTTCCAAGAACTCTGAAATACCAGTTTTTTAAGACTTTTTTCTGCAACTTACATTGGTCACAAAACATCAGTAACAATTAATTGTTCATATTTCATACACTGAAATAGTAAATTGTCATCATGAATTAATTGTTCACATTACTTTTGAGAAACATTATCATCACAGTGTGCATAACTTAAAATTATATAATTTGTGTAAAATATATTTTTCACAATTAAATGTGAAAGTTTCTTATCAAAATTGTGTTGGAACATAAGTTATCACGCTTTAAGGGAATGGAGGCAAATGTAGAATAACATTTAACTTAAAAGTTGCACATTTCAAGATCTCAACTAATAGTGTCACAGCCATTGTTTGTCAAAAGCTTTTGAATAGCACAGTGCTGAATACAATGTTGTGGATCTTGGATTTGGGAATACTCTACCTGCATCCACTGTTTCCCGTTAACACATCAAACTCCTTTCTTTCTACTCCACAATTCTCTCATGTTGTCACAGATACACTCTTTTTAAAATCATCAAATTCTGTTTCCATGTGTACCATTGTTTCCTCCAATACACTTACTTTTAGGACTTTGCCACCCTCAACAAACTTTTCCTCCCTTAGAATTGCTGTAACACACAATATCACACCTTTGTCACTCAAATTTCTCTCTTTCAAAGTCATCTGTTCCTTGCAAGCGCTTCCTATGATGGAGAAACATTGTCACTTCAAGTGCTACGGAATGTGAAGACATTTGCAATGGGCTCTGAGGAAAAGCATTCAAAATTGCTCTGAAAAAGGCACCAAGAGTTCATATTTGTTTTTCTGTTATGGAAAATCTGAATTGCAGATGAAGAATGATTTCCAGGACTTTCTTTTGGAATGAAATGCGAACAAACTGAAGCGTGAGACAAAATAGAACACTTCTTTGAATGCAGATGTGTAGGAATCATAGTTTTTACAATACAAATGTGAAAAGTGTTGCCAAAAAGAACAAAACTTTGGAATGAAGTGCGTATGGATTAAAAATGTAAAGAATATATATGTAAGTGTGTGCATTTTTTACCATATTTGCACGAATCTAAGATGATGACTGTGTTAGCTTCTAGACTTCTGTAGAAAAGGGTATGTCTTACAATCGGAAGATTAATTCTCCACTTTAATTGGATTGTATTATCTATTCATTTTTATCAGTAAAGTGATGTACGTTATACGTTTCTGTTCAATTTAATGCTTCATCAAGATTATCTCAATTCGAAAAATGTTTGTTATGTTTACAATTTACATAAATTGGATTGTAAAAGGCGTCAACTCCATTGCAGTATAAACTGCTACAATATTGGTGCATTGGGTTAAAAACGCATCTTAGTCTTTTGCCGATTAGAGAGATCAATTCAGTCACATCCTGTAGAGTATTGCAGAGAAAAGAACTCATTTCTCTGCAGCATTCATAAGAAAAGTTATATTATTTGCAGAAAAAAATTCCAATTCTGCAGTCAGAAGAGTATTAGGGGGTTTCTGATTGAAATGTTTGATGCTGGAAACAAGATGCAGATAATATTTTCAACTGTGAGGAACGGGTGTTGCATTCTGCAGCAACTATCATTAATTATTATTCAAAATTGATCTATTTTCCCTTGCAGAATTCTGAAAAAGGTGGGTCATCTTAGATTTGTGCAAATATGGTATTTACTTCCAGAGTTTCCAGGAAGGAAAGCAAGTAGTAATCTCAAACTAGGAAGTCTTAGGTATATTTTTAAAAGTACATTCCAAAAGTCAAAATTTCTGGCATAATATTGTAAATTTTCTATGTTTTATGATTTAATTCATTAAAAACACCTTCCGTGTACACCAAAGTCTGTAGTATTCAGTGAAATCCCAATCTAATGTTTTAATAGACCAGAGAAGTTGACTCTTGATGCAGTAAATTGTCAGATGCAAAAAACAAAGATATGTAAACTTATTCACACGAATAGTAATATATTCAATAGTGGAGTGTTTCATGTTTATTCTTCTATCTTTGGGACTTTTCTCATCTAAGTGACATTATACAATCAGTGCATTCCTTGTCATTTCTTTTTCAGTGAAAGTTCATAAATTGAAACCTATAAATGTAATCTTTCACTAATATTTATGCAGTTTCGATTATTTTTAAGAATTTCACTGTAATGAAGGATTGAAGAACATTTCCACTTTTTAATTATTAGAATTACAGACAAGTTACTACTCAGTGTGAAGGGTTGACAATAAAAAGAACATTTCTACTTTTTAATTATTAAAAATTACTGGATGAGGTACCATTTTGTGTAAATATGGTTATGAATCTTTGTTTTTTGCTTCTTACGTTTTTCCGCATCTGTTGTCAATTTTCCTTGGTCTGCTAATAAACACTGATTAGGATTTCACTGTATTATTCTATTATAATTGACTCCAATTAACTGAATTCAGATAACTATTGAAGGGAATTGGTGCAAACAATAGATACAAACGAAAGGTAATCCTTTTTTACTTAAATAATTTATTTATTAATAATACATCAACATACAGAACTAGGCCAATTACGGTTGACAATCAACAATAATGATACTAAAATTGATCAACGAATTTAAACAATAATATAAATAATAAAACAATAACGAAATTAAAGATGTTACAAAGATCCAAATCAGTCTCTTGCACCATATTTACAACTGATTTTAGAGATGAAAATTCACGTGAATATTGCATAAAAAATGCCCTTTTCAACTCTGGATTGATTCATAATTTGCGTAAATGTACGTTTTTCTCTATTTATTCATGTAATTCCAAAGTCTTGTTCCTTTTGGTTGGAATTTGTCTTGTAATAACACCCAATACAGTCGATTGTTGGTGTCGTTATAATCCTCCTTCCATCACTGGTGACTGATGTTTCTCCAATCAAATCTCATTGGCTTGACTTCTTTCTTGTCTTGCTTGATGTTGGATGTCTTCTTGCTCTCTTGATTCTTTTGGTGTTGCTTTTGATGTCTCGATGTCTGGAATGCCCGTGGAACCAGTAGAGATGAAATTGGTAGACAATGAGGCTGGTGATTCGGGTGGGCTTGAGTTGAAAGGATGGGAAGGATTATGGACGAATAAAGCATTACGACTCTGGAAGCAGTAAAAATGTACAGATGTATTCGCTCTTAGACTCTGAAAAAATATAATTCTCACTGAAAGAAATTTACTCTATAATTTAGACGTTTCAGATGAGATCTAAACTATCACAGCTACAAATCAAAACTAAATGATAGCATTCAACATCATATTTTTCATCCTTCGAATTAATGTTTGAGAATAAATAGAAAGATGCTTTTAACCTGCTGTGACTCGCGTTTCATTTTGCTATGTGAAGACTTGCGCAGGGTGTTTTTGACACCCCAGTAGATTTTTGTGTTAATCACTTTTTTCTTGTAAGTTTTTATGATTATAGTTACTCAGCATTATTTATAGACTTCCAGATGTAAGATGTAAATTTAATGTAGATAATATGAATATTCATTTTATATTTTACATTGCAGAACCATCCCGAATTTCACTGTCTGAATCATACAGCTATGATCTGAAAGTCCACCAAAAGTAGAGTAACTGTAATGATGAAAATAACTTGAAAAAATCGCTAAGGAGCGAAACCTTAGTAGTAGTAGTACCTCGTGAAATGTGTTTGTGATTTTCTGCTATCCTCACTAACATGCATACACTACATTGCAGTATAAAGAAAAATCCTAATAGATTGACGTAAATTAAACCAGAAATGTAGGCAATTGAGGATTTAGGAAATGGTTTTTCTTATTACAAAGATAAAATAGTTATCAGAATGTAACGAAGCATCAGGGAACTAAGAAGTTCTAGGCTTCATAAAAGAGGATAACTGAAATATAATTGTGTAAACGGACTCATCAATAATTTTCAACCCTCTCTGAGTGTTTGTAGGTCATTCAATAGGAAATAAATAGGAAATTTCCAAAACGCAGTCAAACAAAAATCACAAAAACGGGAACTTCTGAAAATTCACTTAGGAAAGAAGTGCATTGTTTTAGAAAAGGCGTCTTAATTCAGCGAGAAAGGAAAAGAAATGAATGGTTTTTGCTTAGAAGGTCAGGAACATGTAATTCCAGCTACTGAGAGAAGAGGTCATTGAACCAAACCAGGAAAAAAATGTACAGTTGGAAATTGGCTGGGGTGTAAAAAACACCCCTTGCAAGTCTCAGCGGGTTAAAATTTGACTGTCTGACGTCTTTTTCCAAGGATTTGCGGAATTAATACGTACAATTAAACTTAACTAGGTAAAAATTGAGACTATGACTTCTCATCTTCCATTTACTCTAAATTGATTTTCATATTGTAGTAATAAATTTACTAATCATCATTGGAATTTTTTTAAAAGTTAAGTTACGTTGTCACAAAAACTTTTTCCACTTTTTTCAGTGTTAAGTGTGTGGAATGATTTTTATTCACATCTATTTCATAGCAAAATTTGTCATCTCGAGGAAATGTATTGTAAAATACTTGAGCTAAATAGTTATTTATTATGAATTTGAAATCTTAAGCAGAATATTTTTAAAAAAGGAATGTTATAACCATAATAAGGTCCCTAATTCTTTGAACAATTTATGTTTTGTTAATCAGCAGGTTTTATGAATAATAGTAAT
>KZ309119.1:46303-60725 GCA_000376725.2 Ladona fulva | reverse complement strand
TTAATTATTAGAATTACAGACAAGTTACTACTCAGTGTGAAGGGTTGACAATAAAAAGAACATTTCTACTTTTTAATTATTAAAAATTACTGGATGAGGTACCATTTTGTGTAAATATGGTTATGAATCTTTGTTTTTTGCTTCTTACGTTTTTCCGCATCTGTTGTCAATTTTCCTTGGTCTGCTAATAAACACTGATTAGGATTTCACTGTATTATTCTATTATAATTGACTCCAATTAACTGAATTCAGATAACTATTGAAGGGAATTGGTGCAAACAATAGATACAAACGAAAGGTAATCCTTTTTTACTTAAATAATTTATTTATTAATAATACATCAACATACAGAACTAGGCCAATTACGGTTGACAATCAACAATAATGATACTAAAATTGATCAACGAATTTAAACAATAATATAAATAATAAAACAATAACGAAATTAAAGATGTTACAAAGATCCAAATCAGTCTCTTGCACCATATTTACAACTGATTTTAGAGATGAAAATTCACGTGAATATTGCATAAAAAATGCCCTTTTCAACTCTGGATTGATTCATAATTTGCGTAAATGTACGTTTTTCTCTATTTATTCATGTAATTCCAAAGTCTTGTTCCTTTTGGTTGGAATTTGTCTTGTAATAACACCCAATACAGTCGATTGTTGGTGTCGTTATAATCCTCCTTCCATCACTGGTGACTGATGTTTCTCCAATCAAATCTCATTGGCTTGACTTCTTTCTTGTCTTGCTTGATGTTGGATGTCTTCTTGCTCTCTTGATTCTTTTGGTGTTGCTTTTGATGTCTCGATGTCTGGAATGCCCGTGGAACCAGTAGAGATGAAATTGGTAGACAATGAGGCTGGTGATTCGGGTGGGCTTGAGTTGAAAGGATGGGAAGGATTATGGACGAATAAAGCATTACGACTCTGGAAGCAGTAAAAATGTACAGATGTATTCGCTCTTAGACTCTGAAAAAATATAATTCTCACTGAAAGAAATTTACTCTATAATTTAGACGTTTCAGATGAGATCTAAACTATCACAGCTACAAATCAAAACTAAATGATAGCATTCAACATCATATTTTTCATCCTTCGAATTAATGTTTGAGAATAAATAGAAAGATGCTTTTAACCTGCTGTGACTCGCGTTTCATTTTGCTATGTGAAGACTTGCGCAGGGTGTTTTTGACACCCCAGTAGATTTTTGTGTTAATCACTTTTTTCTTGTAAGTTTTTATGATTATAGTTACTCAGCATTATTTATAGACTTCCAGATGTAAGATGTAAATTTAATGTAGATAATATGAATATTCATTTTATATTTTACATTGCAGAACCATCCCGAATTTCACTGTCTGAATCATACAGCTATGATCTGAAAGTCCACCAAAAGTAGAGTAACTGTAATGATGAAAATAACTTGAAAAAATCGCTAAGGAGCGAAACCTTAGTAGTAGTAGTACCTCGTGAAATGTGTTTGTGATTTTCTGCTATCCTCACTAACATGCATACACTACATTGCAGTATAAAGAAAAATCCTAATAGATTGACGTAAATTAAACCAGAAATGTAGGCAATTGAGGATTTAGGAAATGGTTTTTCTTATTACAAAGATAAAATAGTTATCAGAATGTAACGAAGCATCAGGGAACTAAGAAGTTCTAGGCTTCATAAAAGAGGATAACTGAAATATAATTGTGTAAACGGACTCATCAATAATTTTCAACCCTCTCTGAGTGTTTGTAGGTCATTCAATAGGAAATAAATAGGAAATTTCCAAAACGCAGTCAAACAAAAATCACAAAAACGGGAACTTCTGAAAATTCACTTAGGAAAGAAGTGCATTGTTTTAGAAAAGGCGTCTTAATTCAGCGAGAAAGGAAAAGAAATGAATGGTTTTTGCTTAGAAGGTCAGGAACATGTAATTCCAGCTACTGAGAGAAGAGGTCATTGAACCAAACCAGGAAAAAAATGTACAGTTGGAAATTGGCTGGGGTGTAAAAAACACCCCTTGCAAGTCTCAGCGGGTTAAAATTTGACTGTCTGACGTCTTTTTCCAAGGATTTGCGGAATTAATACGTACAATTAAACTTAACTAGGTAAAAATTGAGACTATGACTTCTCATCTTCCATTTACTCTAAATTGATTTTCATATTGTAGTAATAAATTTACTAATCATCATTGGAATTTTTTTAAAAGTTAAGTTACGTTGTCACAAAAACTTTTTCCACTTTTTTCAGTGTTAAGTGTGTGGAATGATTTTTATTCACATCTATTTCATAGCAAAATTTGTCATCTCGAGGAAATGTATTGTAAAATACTTGAGCTAAATAGTTATTTATTATGAATTTAAAACCTTAAGCAGAATTCCAAAAGTCAAAATTTCTGGCATAATATTGTAAATTTTCTATGTTTTATGATTTAATTCATTAAAAACACCTTCCGTGTACACCAAAGTCTGTAGTATTCAGTGAAATCCCAATCTAATGTTTTAATAGACCAGAGAAGTTGACTCTTGATGCAGTAAATTGTCAGATGCAAAAAACAAAGATATGTAAACTTATTCACACGAATAGTAATATATTCAATAGTGGAGTGTTTCATGTTTATTCTTCTATCTTTGGGACTTTTCTCATCTAAGTGACATTATACAATCAGTGCATTCCTTGTCATTTCTTTNTTTATTTTGTCACAATAACAATCAGGTAAACAGAGCTAGTGTTGAATTGGTAACATGTCAAAACAGAAGTAATTACAGATTAAACAAAATGAGAAGAGAAAAAAGAACTCATGCACACAATGTCTCTCATCTTCCCCTTGCCTACATTGGAGTTTTAAATACTAATTTAATTACATTTATTAGAATGAATAAATAACATTACATTTATGTACATATATGAGAGTCACTCATACTGTTTACATGAGAAATTTTTGCATGGAATTTACGAGGAAGGTGACATTCAAACTCTTCTAACAAATATATCACTACTTCTAGTAAAAACATCACTATATCCAGCAGGATGTGTCACTTTCCAATATATATTAATCCAGGGAATAGTAACACTAATTTAGTAACATTTTTATAGACATTCCTCAAATGTTTGTTCATTCTCACTGTATTTTTGCAGAAACTTTTTTGGATTTTATGAATTGTTTACATGATGATTTAATAAAGATATTAGGGAAGAGCTGTGCAGTAATTTGTTTATAAGACGATTTAATTTTGATTGATTTGCCCAAGTTAGTTGTTGTTAACAAAAGATACACATTAGAACTTTGAAGAGGTTGCATCTGCGCAATTGTATCGATTCTGGAGTCTTAATGCTTTCATTAGTCTAATCTCTGCTGGTTTCCATAGCAATTTTCTTCTTGCTGCTGTGTTTAATCTCCAATATATTCCTGTATCTTTGTGTGTGAATTTATTTAGTCGTTATTTAACCTATATTTTCAAATCATCCCTTACTTAAATTGACCTTTTAATGTTTAATTAGTATTTAGAAACCTCTGAAGCCTTGGAGATCCTTGATGTTTTCTAGCATTGATGGTAATCTGTCGTTCTGTTATATTTCCTTTTTCCAATTCTGTGTGTCTTTGTGATTAAATGTGTGTGTGTGTCCAAATTTCAATTACCAGATGTCTTTGGCCATTAAAACTTTGCTTGTTATCTAATATCTGTACTTTTTGGTGAATTTCCTACTATTATTTCCATTTATGTTCTTGTATATACTTTGGTGATATCTCAAACAGAGCATGTTGTGTATGGTTTTATAGTATTTAGAGCTTATTTAATATAAAAATAATAGAGATAATGATGCCACGAATATGTCTTTTATCATAGAAGAGAAACAATCATTCTCAAGGACTACCGTTCTTAAAATAAGGATTCTTTCTTCTCTGCAAATATAAGATATGGTGTGATTGTTTTCCGATGGATGTTAGATACTGGATTAGTAGCCATTTTAAAATTCGCTTTGCAAGCACAGGTTTTGCTCCCCAAATCTCCTGTTTTGCAAATCATCTCTCCCAGAATTTTATAATTACTGGGATTCATGTAGTGTTTTGCAAGCTTGGAAACCTAAAGCAAAAAGATAAAATGTATATGCAGTGAATTCTCATTCTTATGCTTCTTTAAGGTCAAGAAATTACATCTCTAAAGAAAGAACACATGGCTGTGTTAATACAATACTTGAAGAACTGGAACGCATTCTGTTACTAGAAAATACCTTTCAAATTGCACCCAATAACGAAACAATATTAGGGGTAATTGTGTCCTCAGTATTTAAAACAAAAGTGGAGTAAATCAATGAAAAACTTTCCCAAGCAATCATGCATTGTCTGCAGTACAACTGTCATCCTGTGAAGGCAATCCTGGGTTTGATTCGTGGTGGGGGCGTACGTGTGAAAAGATGTAAGCTGTCGAAGCACTTTTGATAATAATGCTGCTACTGAGTGGACTGAGCACGTTGTAGGAGGACCAGATGCATTCTAAGTAGGCTAAACTAAGCATAATAAACATGTATAATAATATAATAACCAGCGGTAACGCGTCCAACTCCTTTTTTAGCTGATTAAAGGAGTTCTAAGGATTCTTTATGCATTCAGAAGCATGCAAAACAATTCCTAAGCATTTGACCTATTCTAAGCAGATTATTCATATTGTAAGAGGACAAAGGGCTTTCTCAGCTGATGAAAAGGGTTCTAAGCATATTAAATGCATTCCAAATACCCAAAATTATTCCTATTTCAGTAAAGTGTTTTGTAGTTTCATTTTTAACCAATATTTTTTTAACTTGTTTTTCGACAATCGTCGTCCAAATTTAAATATTAAAAGTTGAAGTAAAAAAATTTTTTCTATTATTCTTTGGTGAATTTATGATTAGGAATACAAAGATAATCTATAATCATAAAAATAAATTTCAGTCACCGGCAAAAATGACACCCTCAGTGTTGAAAGTGTTAAATGGATTCCAAGCATCCAAAACTATTCTTAAGCATGTTCAGCCTATTCTAAGCGGATTCTAAATAGATTAAGTCCTTTCTTAGCTTATTAAAGGAGTTCTAAGGGTTCTTTATGCTTTCAATAGCGTGCGAAATGATTCCTAAGCATGTTTGACCGATTCTAAGCAGATTATGGGTATTGTAAGAGCTGATGAAAGGCGTTCTAAGCATATTAAATGCATTCCAAGTGCCCAAAACTATTCTTAAGTATGTTCAACCTATTCTAAGCAGACCAATTGCATTATACGTGTTATACACACTTCCTAAGTAGACTAGGGGCTCCTGGATAGCCAAGTGGGCAACACGTGTGACTTCAGTTAAAGCATTTCCAGGTTCAATTCCCAGTGGGGGCCTACGTGCAAAATGACCCAAACTGTCAAAGCACTCTTACCAATACTATTATTACAACAGTCATAACTTCACTTGTTTAATCACTTTCAAGTCAGGCTAAGATAAAAAATTAGCTGCTGATGCCTTTGAAATTTAAAGAAGATTGTAATAAAGGACTTAAATCAAACAGCGCGAGTTAGAATAAATGAGGGAGAGTCGGAATGGGCAAAGTTAGGGAGAGGGGTAAGACAAGGATGCCCATTATCACCATCGCTTTTTAATATATATGCAGAGGAAATGGTGAATGAAGCTTGGGAAGAAATAAGCAAGGGAGTAATAGTTGGAGGGAAAGTGGTAAAGTCAGTAAGATATGCAGACGATAAAGCTATTGTGTATGATTCCGAAAGGGGTTTACATGTTTTTATCACTCTAAACTTACTGAAGATCACGGGTAAGGGGAGAGCATTTGGCTCGGATTAACGTTGGGTATTGTGTGCTATTCCGAAAGGGGTTTACAAATACCAGTAAATGCACTAAACGATAAGGCAAGGGAATATGGAATGAAAATTAACGTAAGTAAAACTAAAGTAATGAGATTCACTAAGGGAAAGAAGGCTAAATTAACGATCAGGGTCGATGGGGAAAAACTAGAGCAGGTGGACAAATTCTCGTACTTGGGTAGTGTTCAATCTTGGGATGGGAGGTGTGGAGATGAGGTTCAAAAAAGAGTAGCATTGGCCAAGGAAGCTTTTATGAAGCGAAGGGAATTAATGACAAAGTGTCTCGATAAAGGAATCAGGAAAAGATTGGTAAAATCCTTGATATGGAGTGTTTTGCTGTATGGGTGTGAAATGTGGACCTTACGAAAAGAGGACATCAAAAGATTGGAGGCATTTGAGATGTGGGTGTGGCGTAGAATGGAGAAGGTGAGCTGGGTGGATAGAAAAACAAACATAGAGGTGCTAGAAATGGTTGGGGAGGAAAGAGTTTTAATTGAAGTAATTAAGCGCCGACAAAAGAAATGGGTGGGTCAGATATTGAGAGGAGAGGGATTGCTGAAGAATGTAATAGAGGGTAGAATGCAAGGGAAAAGACGGAGGGGAAGGTAAAGGCAAAAAAATGTTAGATGACATAAAGGGTGGGGTAAGTTACCAGGTAGCGAAGGAGAGGGCTATGAATAGGGAATATTAGGGCACATGGACCTACTGAAAGGTAGAACACTTATGTATGTAATAAAGGAATATATCTAGACCCAAGGTTCATTGGACCACCCAGCAAAAACAGGGCCCAAAAACCATCGATTTTGTGCAGAATACAACTCATGAAGGGTTTATGTACCTTTTAAGTTAATTATGTATAGTTTAAGTATGTTTGTAAATACACATAGGTGAAATTTGATTTTCTAGAGTGAATTTGGGGAGTAAATCCTGTAAATGTATATGCTTTTTCTCTTTGAACAATCACAATAATGAGCATTTTAAAATCTGCAATGTTGTTCACCTATGTCAGACATTTCTCCTCCAATTGTACATACAAATATCCTTCCTTAGTTTGATAGAATTAAACTTTTAGATTATAAAACTATTATTACTACCTTTTTTGCAATAAAGAATTGTGATTTGGAGCTAATAGTCTGAAATGTAAATTTTTTGCACATAATTGTCTTGTTTTTGCACCGTTGAATGGTTTAATAATGAATTTATGCTATTAAACTTTTTTTAATTATGAATATTCATTGTACCATATTTGCATGAATCTAAGATGAGGTTCTTCTGGACTTACAAAGAAAAATGGATTTATCTTATAATTGGAGGCAAAATCCTCTACGTCAATGGGATTGTATTATTTAGATATTTACCTTTACCAGTATAGGTACGTACATAGCTCAATTCTATTCAAGTTATAGCTTCATCAATATTGTCTCAACTCACAAAATGTTCGCATGACTGGTTGCAATTTACCTCAATTGAATTTTAAAGAGTGTCAATTACGTCGCAGTACGAACTGCTACAATGTCAGCACATTGCATTCAGAGCAATGTTAAAAATCTTAATTTTCCATTGATAAAGAAGATCAATTCTGTTGTGATCACACCCTTTAGAGTATTTGGATGGTAGAGAAAAGAACTCATTGCCCTGCAGCATTTAAAAGTTATATTGTTTGCAGAAAAATTGCAATTCTGCTGTCGCAAGAGTATTTGTGGTTTCTTAATGTAATGATGGACTGTAACAATGTTAGCGCATTGGATTAAGGGAAACATTACGTACAATTTTTGTTCTGCTGTTGTTAGAGATATAAAGTGTTGATAAATTGAATCCTTAAGTGTTTGATTACTTATTTATTTAAATCCAGAGAAGGGGAGTCATCATAGAATCACATTGATCTTAGATTCGTGCAAATACTGTATCTTCATTGGGTATGAATTAATGAATGTCTGATTATTTAGTCTTAATGGTTACTTATTTGCAATCCTGCCCAACTTGGCGTTAATCCTTTGCCCACATAGTTTATCTTGCACTTAGTCTATTTTTAATAAAACTATTGTAATAAAAATGCAATTTCTTTGTTTTGTGATTTCTTAGAACAATCCAAAGGTCTTTATGACTTTAGTATAGTTTCTTTGTTCATCTGTGTATACATATATATCATCAACAAATGTCAACTAAACTGTGTGTACTTAAACTTATCAGTGTAACAGAGAGTTCTGTATAGGTTTCTTACACCTAAAAGAGCATTATTTATTAGATTTTGAAAAGGTGTCCGCAAGAAATGTGTGTAGATTTGAATGCCTTGCATTCTCTAAATTAACTTATAAACGTTCCTTTGATACTGAGACCCGTAAAAAAATATTAACAAGGTATAATTCTCACATTTTTGCGGGGTTTTGGTTGAAATTTTTGTGGTGGCATAGAAAGGAATTATTAAAAAGTGTAATTGTGTGAATGAACCTTAGATTCGCTGCATAAATTATTGAAAATCAGTAACCGGGGTATAGGCAGTCGCACAACAGTTTATTGCTGGATCTGTAATCTCTCTGTATAGGAATACGAAGAGAATTCATCAGTACTTTAAATTGATCCGAAAAAGATGATAGTATTCTCTGTGGCAAAGATGTACTAGAAAATGAACTACACAGATTCAGGCGAAGTATTATGGAAATCCATAATAGGAAGATACTTAGAAAAATTGTACTTTTCCACAGAATTATTTATTAAACATATAAATATCATGTGACCGGTTTTGATGAGTAATTGCCATCATCTGGTGGTGGCAAAAAATCATCAAAACTGACTGGCTGTTATTTATTTTTTTAATAAATTCTGGGTTTATTTATTTGTTTATAAAAGTACAATTTTTCTAATCTATCTGTGTACTAGAAAAATTGAAAATTACAAGTTTTATGTGCGTGTATTTCATAATTATTGCAGAAAATATATATCAACCTGTCATACATGTCGCATTTCAGCGAGTTTGACATTTATTCAATCATCTGGTAGATTTTATTTCATCTGGTTTGCTTTGAAATATTTTAAAATGAATGACCAGTATTGCAAATGTTTTCTATCGGTCTTGCCTGTTTGATTTTTGGTTTAGAATCATGATCAAATTTAGTTTGCATTAACTATTAAACAAGGTAACGACAACTGCTGGACATCAGCAGTTCTCAACTGGATACATTCTTAAAAGATTAAGTTCGTTAAAATTTGGATGGAGATGTGAAGAGGCCAAGAAGAAGACCAAAGGACCAATGGCAGATGATAACGTTGTATGTGCATGTAGATTATCTATAATCTTCACTTAAACTCTCACAGAATTTTGTAATAGAGCGAACTTCAGTGAAAGTCCATTTCAAGTATACATCATAATACTGGGCCTAAGTGTTATAATTAGAGATGTGAGAATACTATTGCAAATACCTTGAATTCTAGGAAGTGTTTGACATCTCAAATAATAATGCTAAAAGCACGAATTTTAATACCTCGAATACTGCACCATACACAATTGTGTAATAATACGTGCAAACATTGCTATGTTTGGCATAATTATGAACTCTGTCTCATATGTGCTGTGAGGAAACATAGTGTTCTTAATTGAATACCAGTATTTAATAGTTCTGATGTTGTTCTTGAATGAAATATTGCGTAATCCCATGATACCACTATCACAGAACAAACATTACTGGAGTAGAATAGTCCGGACTGCGATTGTAATTATTATTATTATTATAAAACACTTTATTCGGCGAGGTTAGGCCCATGTGGGCCTCTCTTACACCTAACCTCTGCAGTCATACATTTACATAGAATTTCAGTGTTAAAAAATTATATAAAAGAAATACTTGTCTCTTAAAGTTGAAGAAAGTTTGTTCAAACGTAAATTTCCGTGTTGATGCCGTTAATTTTGTGCCATGACAGGTTTTGCTGTTTTATTTATGGTGACATGAGTAAGCAGTTTCAACGAATTCCGTCTAAACTATCTTTTCACCATAAATAATATGACGAAACATGTCATAATGCAGAATTGAAGAAAGTTTGCAATCATCTTTAAAGGTTGGTGCACGATGCAAGGTTGTTAAGAATATAAGCTTATGATCTGATGTATATTTTGATCATTGATTTATAAGTGACACAAGGCATCTTGTCTTTCAAACCATGACTGCCATCGCAATTAGCTAATGACTTTTATGTAAGAGTTTATGAGAACTCATGCCAGACAATCAATGCTGCTACCCTTCTACCAGCTAGATCCTTACCAAATAGGGCATCTGCTATGCCATAAATACCTTGTTATAGTAATACCGTGCTATATTCTGTTGAGTTTGACGTTATTGCTGAGTTTCTTCTTTACCATAAATTTGTTATTTCTTTGACATTATTGGAACTAATGTCCAGTTCCTCCACTTGTAGTCTAGTATTCGAGGTATTTGAATGTTTGAGGTATATTCAAATTCGATTTTCGAATGCAAGAAATCTACTATTCATCCCATCTCTGATTATAATTAAAAATATTATGTATAAATCTAAAATGAACGCAATTTGTTCTTCAGTGCTGGTCTGTTTCACAGTCCCAAACCAACAGAAACAGAGGATAATGGATACGAATTTGAATCAAGAATGGTATAGGAATCATGAATTCTATCAGAGTCTGTTAAATTTTTGTCCCGTCAATAGTAATTACATTTTACTAAATCTATCTAAAGCATGTTTTGAAACCTTACATAAAGCTAATGTTCTATTGAAACTGGAATGAGTTTAATTTTGAATAATCTTCTTAAGCATAAAGGTGTATTTCCGCTGCATGAGTTTCATTTTCTTTTTAATGCCTCTTAAGACTTTTCTCTAACTTTGAAAAAGCATGACCTTGCAACATTTCTTCTTCTGTGGTGGTGGAACGCATGACTTAATTGGCATGACACTGTGAGTTTAACACCTTTTTATTACAAATGAAAATAGTGGGTTTGTATTTCATCTCTGTCTCATGCAATCCTTTGTTTCTCTCTTTACAGCTGAAAAAGTCAAACAGCCTACCGCAAAGGAACTTTGGGGAGGTAAGCATTCTTAACTGTTTGTGCGTTTGAATCAATATGACAGGTTTTCATTGATTCAAGCCCCTTTTTGGAATGTGACCGAGACACACGATTGCATATTTATTTATTTATTTAAAAGAAATGCATAAACAGCATGAGGTCTTTACAATGTAGTATCCTAAAGAATAACATAAGCGTAATATCATGTTGGTGCAAAGATTGGCAGCTCGATTTAAATGCAAAGAAGTGTGTTGTTATGTCTTTCAAGCATTCCACTAATTTCAATGGTACTTGGCCGGACTTCATGGAAAGCCATAATAACAAAATAAGCAAGCCGAAACCGGTCGTTATATTAAATATTCTCTGTGGAAATAACAAAGTGCTTGCTTTTTTTTTTTTTCGTTCCACTAATGTTATTAGCGGACAATACCAACTTTCAGGATATCCTCTAGAGTTAGTGTGTCACAAAGAATACCTAGGAGTTGCACTAGTAGTTTATCATTCAAAGGACATATTGGAGGTTCTATAGGAAAGGCGAATAGAATGCAAAGATTAATAAGACCCTGAGAAGATGCCCATCTAGAGTTAGAGAAATTGCATACTTTTCCCTCATTCGAGCAAGTCTTGAATACTGCAATCTGGAATCCAAATAAAGTAGGGTTAGTCTCAGATTTAGAGATGGTTCAACGTAGAGCAGTCCATTTTGTCGGGAGATTTCAGGTTTGACAGTAGCGTTACGGCCATGATAAAATCACTCGGGTGGAAGACACTTCAGGTGAGATCTGATTGCAGATAAAAGCTTTTTAAATGAAATAATAAATATAACTTAGTGGAAAAGTATAAGTTATATTTATTATTTAATTTATAATGGAGTTACATCTGGCTAGAGAAGATTCATTTTAAAAGCTTTTTGATATAATCATCGGTTAAGAACTTTTAGGTGAAGTAAAATACAATTTAATTCTGGTAAAAAACTAGTGCGTTCTATGAGAGGCATTGATGAAGCATTACAAGGAAGAAATCACTAAAACAGATAGTTACTTCTTGCCATTCATTTCTCATTGTATCAGAGAAGCTGATAGGGTAGATCAGATAAAGGTGTTAGTACACCCCCTGCCATATGCCACTGGAAGGTCCTAAAATACAAATCTAAATGTAAAATAATTAACCATGTAACAAAAAAGTAAATATTTTTTAAATAAATGAAAAGACAAAAATAGAAAAAAAGAATAAAACAAACTATACTGCTACAATTTTAAATGAAAATGCAGGTCAAAATCACCCGAAAAGTGTCTATTCAGAAGACGTTTTGGGTCAGTGGTACATACAATGAACTTCTGCTTATCCGTGCATATTTTTGTTTAATTCACCAAAATTAGCAGTTTTGTGCTCTAAATAAAGCAGGACTTGTGTAATACCTTTTCTTGTTGCTGCAGAAATGTGACTACGACAAAATTTTCTCTGCTGAAAAGATTCAAAGACAACTATTAATTAGTCAATGAAACAATTGAAAATAATGGAATATGTGCGCAAATGATAATGAATTGTATATTTGCATCCTTTGAGAACGTTTTTGTAGCTTCTTTGAAGGATTTGATGCTTGGGGAGTTGCAGTTAGTGATTTAAATCTCCCTACGTAGTAATTCTAAACGTCATAAAAAATTGAAGAGGAAGTTTGGATTATCCCAGTTTTCTGATTATTCCTTCATCCAATACCATTGCTCTCACACTGTTCCACTTGCATTGCGTGATTCCATTTTTACTGCTGTCATTATCACAATGACAATCTCTTAAAACTGGAGTGAGTCACTTGAAATTATCAGACAGGTTACCTATTTGATGGGTATGGCATAGAGAATGGAAAGGGTATGTTGGGTTGCTAGGAAAACAAACACAGAAATACTAGAAATGGTTGGGAAAGACAGGGTTTAAATTGAAATAATTAATTGATGTAATGAAATCGTCAGAAGAAGAAATATTTAGAGGAGAGAGGTTGCTGAAAATTGCAATAGAGGGTAATTCAAGGGAAAAGACGGGAAGACGAAGGTTGTTAGATGACGTAAATTGTAGGATAAGTTACCAAGAAACAAAACAATTGCCATGGATAGGGAATTAATCAAATTAAATGGAGATTATTAAGGCACATGAACATACCAAATGATAGAACTCCTATGCATGTATTATAATTTGTTTTATGAATAATGATTTGTCATAACACTTAATTTGTGAACCATGTGTGGAAGGTTTGGAGGATATTATTTCACTGTGAATTTCAGCTGTCGCCATTGTAAAGCTTTTACTTTTTCATATTTTGATTGCGTTTCATCATTTTCTTTACAGTGTCCATGCATCAAGCTCTTCCATTTATCGGGTTTGGTTTCCTGGACAACCTCATCATGATAGTGGCTGTGAGTCAATCTTATATTCTTTAAACATCTCTCTTTGGTATAATTATTCGTCCAAATTGGAAAATATGCAGTAATTTCAGCAGTGAATTGTTGTTAACAAAGACGAGTTGTCTTTGGCAAAAAAATTTGATGATAAAATGCCTTTGTATGCCAATTTATTTATGGAGTTCAAATTGTAGAGGCATTTTTGCTGAATTATGATAGCTTGAGGAAAAACAAGCAGTTTAAATCTGTCATTATATCAATAAGGCATGACTTCGTGGAAAGACATTGCAGAATAAAAGAAACTTTGCACTTTTCCACAGTAGTTTGTTTGATGTTGATATGTGTAATGAATGTTATTTGAAGAAATGATAGTTTTCCATATATTCCGGTTTCCGTTCTCTGGAAACCGGAGTATTTTGTTCCTATCTTTATTTGCTATGAATAATATTAGAAGGTTCCATGAAGTGAAGGCTGAGGTCATGAAATGATAGTTTGAAGGGTTTGTATGCTCCAGCCTTTCTCTACGTTTCCTATCAAGGATAATGTTGTTCTCTAACAAAAGCCAATGCAAGAAGTCATTCTCAGAGTCACTTACAGAGCTGTCAATGCAAATGCGACTTACCGATCAGGTGTAAACCATACCCAATGTAGGCACTCATATTGGACAATGTCAGACAAGGGAATTACCCCAATTTTGGGAAAAATACAGATCCAATGTAAGTGCTGCCTTAAACAGGTTTTACTGTGTACCAGGCGTGTTCGTATTGGCCATTGAGTATTGCATTGGCTAGAATCCAGGGGCAGGATTATTTCCTCCCAAAATCTAACGAAAATATAAACTGACGTACTTAAACGAGTATACCCTGCAAATATCCAGCGGTGTTTCTGTGGCATAACTCCTAAAAGCCCTCCTCTCGCATGCTATTGTTTATTGTTTGTTCTTTTCTCGTGAGAACAGGGTTTTAACCCACAAAAACACCCCCTGATTCCTTATCTTTCTCTTACTTAAGTGTTATTATTATTATTTATTTATTCTTCCAGCGAGGTTAGGCCAAAATGGTCTCTCTTCCACCTAACCTCTGGGTATATTACATGGCATAACTAATAATATTGCATTAATAACTAAAATAATTAGCTAAAATTAACTTAAATCTATGTAAAGAA
>KZ309119.1:24857-39685 GCA_000376725.2 Ladona fulva | reverse complement strand
GTGAGGACCTCGGACGGCAGGTTGTGCCACTATGTGGAGACTGCCAGTCTTGCTCACAAAGCATTCCCTTAACAGTGTGAGAGAGACGCGGCACGGTAGTTCAGTGGTTTGAATACCTGCCCGGAAAGTGGGAGACCTGGGTTCGTGTCCCAGTCGTGTCGCTATTTTTCACACTTGTTATTCCTTTGGGATTTTCGTAGGTTTTACAACCTATTAAGTTACCTTCCTTTCCTTTATCCTAAGTCTGATAGATTCCTACGGATATTAAGATCTAGTTGCAATTTTTTGCACCGCCTTTGAATGTGAACTAAATCGTTTTAGAGTGAAACACTATCTTCGTCGCTTGATATTTCTCTATATATCACAGAATTATCTGCAAAAACATTCATAATCACCCCAGAACTTGTATTTATGCTTATTGATCGTTTCTCGCCTTTTTTTTCAGGGTCGTGCGCTTGGGGTGACTCTGGGATGTCTATTAGGAATGGTTCCGCTTTGTTTTCTGCCCACGCCAGAGAAAGAGCCAGAAAAGAAGGAAGTGAAAAAGGACATGGAGAAAGCCATTCTTCCAACGTAGATGAACTCCAGGGCAATGCTTCTTAGTCACATGTCCTTAATTAGATAAATTCCTCGTAAATATTCTCCCAAATCACGGAGAAGCAAATCTCGTTCATCATCATTCTGGTGCTTTGTTAATATCTCTAGATTTATCTTTTCTCGAGTGATCGTGGACTGACTCCTAGTTTTTAGATTCAAAAGGTTGCTATTACATGTCTACGATGGTTAAATGTACATAAATATATATAAAAATATATGTATAAATAGAATGTGTGTCAGAAGTGGGTGTCTGAGGTTGATTTTTTGTTTGTCTGTATGTGTGGTCTCTCTATTGAATGTGGCATCTTCCATTCATCTACTCAGTGCAAGACTAACTGTGTATGCATCAATAAATTCTGTCTGAAATTATGACAGAGCAAAATATTGTGTCACTTTTTGCTTTTCCCTGAAAAATCCATGTATCAACGTTGTTATTATTATTGTTGCTATTAAACACCCCCATCAAGCATGACAGAACTTGGCATTTGTAAAATTAAATTAGAAAGAATAGCAGCATAAATCGATAAGAGCACCAAGAGAAGGGAAATTGAGTAAGATTCCTATTTTGGTCGCCGGATATTTTGTACCGTTCAAGATTGCGTGAATGTTGACAAAATGATCGAAAATTTTACTGCCAGACAGCAGCTATTTAAAATTCACCTTTTAATTTCCTTCAGTTTTAATCTATGTTATATCCACATGTTAGGTAAAGCAATAGAGAGGTACAAATGTGACGCAGGTAAAAGAAAGCAAGCTTGATGCACTCAATAGCTTAAAACTGAGATTTCTTTCTGAAGGTGGTCAAAAAGCAGAAAATTCGAGTCATCTCAGATTGACTGGATTTTGAACAACTCTCATTTACAAGATATCTCGAGTACATCAGGGAAGTGGTTGAATCACAACGGTAGGTAGAGGTTGGAGACTCAAATCCCACTGTAAAATCGCTGGGAATTTGCATGCTGCAAAGGATATCTTCATTTATAGATGGTAAACATCCTTCCGTCTAAAGTTCTGTCTACATCTGGAAATAATAAATGGATATTGTACCTTCATTGACCTGTAAATTAATATTCCTTTGATAGATATGGAAAACTTGGCCTTTCACTCAGAATATCAATTCATATTTTGCCTTGTTATGGTCACACATTTCTCTGACTGCCAACTCCTCTGCGGACAATTTTTCCATCTCATTAGATGGAATTTCTGCAAATTTCTAGTCACCTGCACATCTTTTCCACATCATTCTCTTTTTGATGACATATTTATTGAATATTATTCATAAAATCAAAGTCAATCATCTGAAGCTCGTCTGAAATTCAAGGGTATTTAAATAAGGTGACCGATCGTCCTCCTTTAGGGAGAACAGTCCTTCTTTTGTAGGTTCTGTCCTTCCTCAAAAAGTGTCCTCCTTTTTGATATTTTAAAACTAATCTGTTAATCTCTGTATTCAGATATGCCGATATGTTGACAAAAAATGTTCATTCAATGGAAAAATACTCGTTTAATTAAATAATTAAAAAAGATGTAAGCATAATTAGTTTATTTTTGTTTGAATTAATAAAACGTTTCATTTATTTATGGTCCTTTTTTCTTAATTTTTTTTGTCCTCCTTTATATTGTAAAAAAATTGGTCATCTTGATTTAAAGGACATACAAAATTGTCTGATACTTACCATGCCTTCGTTTATCTGTTTAAAAGGAATATTGTCCGGAAAAACTGATTACTGATGTATTTGTAGTAAATCTCACATCGATTCACCTCTAGGTAGAATTGAGAATGAAACAGCATTAAAACAGGCTGCCTGTTGATCTATGATGTTTTTCATTTATCCCTGCTAATGAATTTAGAGAAGGAAAATCTGAGTGTTAATATTGGCGTAGTGAATAAATTAAATTATTTTTGTACATGAATTAAATCCTGTTAGAATGTAGGATTCATAAATGTCGCTGATCTTTGTTCATCTATGGGATCGAAATTTTGTACGAGGAAATGATACATTTAGAAGTACTTAAGAATTAATGAACGCATCATTATATTGCTTTCTATTTTTGCAAACTCATAGTAATATGTTTTTGACGTTTCAGTTGTGCTCTTCAACTTGTTTCTCAATAAATCACTGGTGGACGGATTGATCCCTTAGAGCAAAGATCATGTGGTCTGCTGAATGTAGAGCTAGTTAATACAAATGGAAAATCTCTGGCATCTAATGTGAGAACACCTGCATTCAAGGTGGGTGATTCATAGTTTCGTAATATTCATAAATTCGTAATGGTAGAGTACCCTGCTAAAATTTATTTCTTGCTGGACATTCCAATTTTTCTTAAATTGTTATTGCATTATTAGTTATTTAATTTTGAGTTTATTGAATGAAGAACGATATTTAATGATTAATCAATTTTTTTTAAACCCTTAATTTTACCGAGTTTTTTTGTAGTATTTAAGTTTGGCCTGTACTGATCACAGAAGTACCAAATAAATCATGGCATGGAATGATTTGGAACATAAATGTACGGGTAATCGAAGCAGTCAATCTTATATTATTTTTAATAAATTCTTATTTATCTAATTCTTGAAATTCACACAGTTTTACATATGTTTATATATTTGTTTCATTTTCTATCTACCACAAGGGAAATATCACTATTAACTTTCCATACTAATTTTGTGGATATAAGTTGATATTAACAACATTTTTATGAATGTCAATTTCTTAGTTACAATTGATAACATTTTACTTCATACTTTCTAATTCTGAGCAAATTTATTCTGAATAGATCCAATATTAATCAAACCATCTACTGCTCAAAAATATGTTAAATTACTAAGGCATACAATTGTCACTGTCTTTGGAGGATCTGATGAATACAATTACATATTTTTTTTTAATATATTAAGATCTGCCATGCTTGACAGGGGTGTTTAGTAGTTTATCATTAGTATTTATTAATATGGTTTAGTGGTAATTAGAAAATGAAGCTGTTTTTTACTCTATTCAGGATAAAGATTATAATAAACCTTATCTATACCCACCTGTCAGAAATCTACTGCAGTATATATCTGCAAAGTTATGATTGAATTGTGAATAATAGCAATGTAGTCCTCTTGCTATTTGTTTGTCATTCCTCTAATCTTTACTTCTTCCAATCTCATTTTTTTCATTTTAAAGGTGGATACTGTTTACTTGGTTTTCCTGCAATAAGGTCATCAAAATTTGATAGATACCTCAGGGTTTTTTTTTGCAGAAATTTTTTAGTTTCAGTATTTAGGAAGGTATATCAGTCACCAATATTAATCTTTCTGTTTCTTTTTTTGTATTTTAATGTCACATACCATCAATTTTCCTCGAGTATCATTACTTTTTCATTTTTCTTTTCAAACTGTAAATGCTTCATGTATTCTGTACCCTGTATATATATATAACCTTTTTTATCACTGACTGACCAAATTGCTTCTGCTTTATGGAGCACTTACCAGTTAACATATTTATCTTTTTAATATTGGCATGAAACTTTTTCGATTGTTTTTTCAAAATTCCCAGAAAAATATTTCGGAGAATCATTATGAATGATATTTCCAAATATCATCTCTGAATAAACTTCACAGATTCAGGCGAAGTACTGTGGATATCCATAATAGGAAGACACTTAGAAAAAGTACAGTTTTTCTAAATTTCTTCCTATCATCTCTGAAAACAAATTGAAAAGATTACTTTGTTATGTGTTTGAAGTAATAAATCCTAGTATTATTTTCAAATTTCTACCAAAGGATATTTAAAAATATTAAGATTAATTTTGGAAATTGTTCCCAAAAGTTTCCTTAAAACATTCTATCAAAAAAGTAATCAAACCGATTTTTTTTTGTTTGAGGGGTACTGTATTTATCTTTGTATAAATACTCCGACTCAAACCTGGCAAAAGACATTGTTGCACATTCAGGCGAATATCTGCCTTGCCTTCAAAGTGTACTTTAAAGCTACACAGGGGTTTTAGAAGTCCAATCAATTTTCTTAATATACGATTCTTATAAGATAACAGTTTTAGTATTGGTATATGATGTAACACCAATTTTCAACCTTAAGGTTGTACAATTCAAGGAAATTAAAACTACAGTAGAGGATCGCTAATCCGGAATGTTCGGGATCGGGCCTATTCCGGAATAAAGATATTTCCTGTTTTTAGATAACATTCTCACAGGTGCACTACGACCGGTAAAAAAAATATGCGCGCTTTATATACACAACGAAAATAGAGTGGAAAAATGTAAGACGAGAGATAAACTAACAATCTCGAATAAAAACTTTATTCAGGAAAAAACGCAGGATTTTTTAATAAATGATGAAATACTATATGAATAAATTCCTCTCGGGTTCCCAGCCGGGTTAAGTTGGTGTATTCCACCGACGTTTCGGCCACAGACTCAGCAGCCATCTTCAGGGCACCCTGGGAACCCGAGAGGAATTTATTCATCATATTCGCCGGGAAAGAACCAAGTCGAAATACTATATCGTAATCATAAAAAAATACTTGAAGTGAATCTGGTGATTCAAGCCGAGTCTTCTAAAAAACAGAAAGAATAACACGTTATTACGTGATCTGACAAAAAAATTTTCATAGGTAGTTAGTCTCAGATTTAAATTTGTTATATTTTGCAATCATATTTCAGCTACGGAAAAATGACAAAAATCTTGATATTCATACGAATTTTATTTACCGATTAGTCTTTGGCATCTGGTGATGGTGCGGAAAACTTTTTTTTGACGCCGTCCGCGGCGAGAGCTATAGGACCCAAAGAAGATGCTGCAGCTTTTTGGAAAATATCTTTAGGGCCGTTTGCTTAATTCTGCTGCGCCACTCTCCCTCAAATTTGTCCTTAATCCTATACATTTGAAGCATCTCCTGCTCGGTTTCGCGCAATAAAACGTCTCCTCACGCTGATCCAGATGGAGTGAATCTCGCGGTCATGATGCGGTGGTGGGGGCGACTAAAAGTTGGTATTCAATTCTAAATGAAATATAAACTCTTTGTATTTTTTACGGATATAATTTTTCTCAAGAGGCAACTAGTTCCGTCTAATAACAGACATCTTTACGCAAATGTCTCCGTTATTATGCAGTATCAATAGGCGTCTAGTTTAGGCGACGTAATCACAGACACACTTCCCTGAAGATGTCTGTTATTAGATGAAACTAGTCGCCTCTCTTAAGAAAAAATATATCCCTGGAAGATACAAAGTGTTTATGTTTCATTTAGTACGCCTCCCTTCCATAAAGTTGAGCTTGATCATGTTACATTTATTTTGGTATTCGATTTTTCCGCTGCCTCGAATTTGAAACATTCTTCAAAACTGGTTCCATTGTTTGGATGCTTCCGTTATTTAGAATTCCGGATAGGCGATCCTCTGCCGTATTTTCATATCTTATTATGAATGTTATCTTGTTAACTGAAATATTTATCATTTGTCTGTTGGTATGGGATGGAGAAAAATGCATCTTTAATATACTTTTGTCTCAGTCTTGTTCATGGCTGTGATGATATGAAAGCTACTGAGGTATGAGTTATGCTGAATAATAGCCTTAATTAAGGTTTTTCTGTATGCAATGCTACGAAAAGTGTTACTCGTAGAGTCATTGTGCTTCATTAACATGGGCTTGTTCTGCTTATAGGATTCTGGCTCAATGAGGAAAGCAAGGGCAAACTACCTCACTCCTCATCTTGCCTCGTAAGCATCATTTCCCTCTCCTAGGGGATGAGGTCCCAACTGTCCTTCGGGCTGAAAGGTGAAAGCGTTACAATTTTCAAATCTTTAGCTACATTTGAACCCAATAGTAAAATAAAGCAATCTTTTAAGAACTCTCTCACTGAACAGGGCTGAAAAACAATGAGATGGAATAAACTGCCTTCGATTTATATCATTACCTATTTCAAGTTTTGTTTATTTTCAGTAATTACAAGTCAGTGCCCAAAAATGATCTTTTCAGGTGAAACTAGATGGCAGAGGACAAATTTCTTGAATTACGATCCATGGTAGACGTATTATATATAATAATGTGATACCTCGGCTAATGAGTGACCCTACTAATTAATTTTTCGGCTTATAGAGATTTTTTTCGCTGTTTTTTTGGACTACTAACAAATGTTTTAGTGGACGTGCGCGCTAACTTAAAGCAGCAGAAATAACGGTCGCGCCATTCCAGAAACATATCTATTCCGTCTGTTTGTGTGTCCAAGAAATGAATTCACCACATCACATAGATTTAAGTTTTGTACCCGCGAGTAGCCGGTGCCGTATGGCAGGTGTATTAACACCTTGCCTAATCTACTCTATGAGCTTCTCTATGAGGAAAGAACGACCAGAAGTAACTATCTGTTTTAGCGATTACTTCCTTGTAAAGCTTTGTCGATGCCTATCGAAGATCGCGCTCGTTTTTACCGGAATTACAATGTCTTTTACTACTCCTAAAAATTCTGAACCGATGAATTTTTCGAAAAGCTTCTGTCAGTAATTAGATCTTCTCTCCTTTCATCCGAGGGATTTTATCATCTCCGTAAGGCTACTGTTGAACCTGAAGTCTCCACTGACAAAACGGGCTGCTCTACGTTGAGCCATCTCTAAATCTGAGACTAACCCTACCTATGGATTCCAGTTTGCGTAGCAGTATTCGAGACTCGGTCGAATGAGAGAAAAGTACTTAATTTCTTTGACTCTAGATTGGCATCCTCTCAGGGTTCTACTTATAAACCTTTGCATTCTATTCGCATTTCCTATAGAATCTCGAATATGTTCCTTGAACCATAAATAAATAATATAAACCATTGTATCCCAATGATCCTACACTTTATAAAATAAATTATGATGAATTAAGAGCTAAACTGAATATCCAATCTTTAGAAGATCGACGCACACTGTTTGGTATAATTTTCCTACAAAAAGTCTTAAACAATAAAGTTGATTGTGGAAATATGCTAGAACTGATTGACTATCACGTTCCAGCAAGAACCACTAGAAATGATAAGGTCTTCGCAGTACCTCTACTAACAAGGAATTATACTTTTCATCTTCCACTTTATAGAATGATGAGAAATGCCAACAAAATATGTAAAGATGTTGACCTACACTGCTCCTCCACAGATGCGGTTAAAAGATACCTNAATATAAACTAATACATATAACTAAATACAGATACTTATAAAACTACAAAGATTAGGGTTATGGGGAAAAAACTTCTCAACTGAAGGATTTTGGAGAAAAACCCACGATGCGGGAAAAAACCCACACAAGAAGGGGGGCCAGAGGTGATAAATGCACTATAAGTATAGATGATGGCGCAGGTGATATTCAACAAATTTGGTATATCGGCACATTCGTCCCTTGTCTGACATGTAAACAATGTTGTAACTCTGAAAAAGGGGAAAAAGAGAGAGTAATCTGTTCTATAGAATAGGTGAATAACTAATAAGTCACATTTGCCTAATATGAAATATGGCAATAAAAAGTATCAAAAGAATGACAGAGAGAAAATAAAGTGTGAACGTAGTTAAGGAAACTCTAGGAAAAGTCAGAAATCATACTAAGTATCTTCGCTTGAAATTAATGTTGGTAAATATAACCTAGTTTGATATTGATCTGTTATTGATTGGAGTGATGGATTGTTTTTCCAGGGTGATTATATTGACCTGACTCTTGGAACAGCCTTAGGCATCACCACTCTAACGGCAGCTGCACTCGGGAACACAATATCGGACGTGGCTGGCATAGGCTCAGCATGGTACGTGGAAAGTATAGCGCTGAAAGTGGGCATGAGACCGCCGCAGCTAACCCCTCCGCAGCTGGAAATGCAGTCTTCCAGATGGGCAGCTAACATGGTGAGCATCGTCTGCATAAATACCCTGCAAATCACCTCTCGGGGTGTGGCTTGGGGCATAAACACCAAGTATCCAAGTTACCTGTAGAAAGACTTGGTTCTTTCCCAGTGAATATGATGCATAAATTCCTCACGGGTTGTCAGCCGGGTTAAATTGGTGATTACCACCGACGTTTTGGCCGCAAACTCAGCAGCCATCCTCAGGGTGTCGAAGTTAGGTTTGATCGTCCTTATATATCTTAAGGAATAACAAGTGTGAAAAATAGTGACATGACTGGGACTTGAACCCAGGTCTCCCACTTTCCGGGCAGGTATTCTAACCACTGAACTACCATACCACTACCTACCTGGGTTCGAGTCCCAGTCATGTTTCACACTTGTTATTCCTTGGGATTTAGTCTCACAACTTCGATGTGCAAAGTTAACACCTTTACCTCAATCCTTATATATCTTTGTTAATGGCATATTTTGCTTGTATGCGTAACTTCGCGTTTTGATTGGTCCACTCTCATTGTTGTTTAATAAAAATAATGGTATTATTTTTAATAAATATATGATAAACAACAACGGCTGACAACCTGTGAGGAATTTATACATCCAAGTTAACTCTTTACCTTATTGTTGTCGCATGTCGTTTATAGAAAGAATGAGTCCCTAAAACAGAGCCTATGGCTGCATAGAACCTGGCGGAGACACCCTGATGACTAAAAATATTTGTGAATGGATAGTGAGTTTTTAAATAATTTGTTACGTATGGTTGGTGGCACAATAGGTATACTTTCGGTCGGCATCTACTGATCTGTCCTAAATACAAGGAAATCATAGTACCATAAAAAAGGTACATAGACTTCATCAGCTCTTGCACCACTTATCTGGTTTTCTTGGACCTTCTTCAGCTCCTAACGGAAGGAACCGCAAAGGCTTTGTATTTTTTTTTTTACAAAGCCTTTGACTGCCTTCGGAAAAGTTGGCTTGCAGTAAGAAATCGATTTTTCGTATTATTCATTTCTCAAGTTCTCATTCTTTACTCTTTACCTTCCGCAAACATGGATTTTCTTTGTATACGAGTAGGTTTAAGAATTGGGTAACTCGTTCTTTGTTCTTCCATTCTGACAATAAAGAAACTGAAGATCTAACGCCTTAACAATTGCTCAACTGAGAAAACGGTTTCCCACACTCCTACCCATTCTACACCTGCATTCCTTACCACACGATTGAGTAGCACCATAACCTATCGTATTCCCATGCTCTTTCGAATGAATCCGATTTCCTTTTAGAAGGGCACTCTTTCCACTGCGTTTGAATTGAATCAAGCCTATCGCGCTGTTAAAACTGTGCATGGAAAGGGCCCTAATGTAGCTCTTTATAACAAATCGAATTACCTTACTTTCTCAAGTTCATGGGTAGACGTTTCATCTGCTGGGTCTTATATATAAGGTGAAATAACATCGCTCTCCTTTTCATCGCATTTTCCTACAATGCGCTTTATACAACTGAGCTTTTTAGTCAATTTACCACAGATTTCTCATATATATGCACTCCAGTTTAAGTTATTCATCAGAGATATGGAGATATTCAGTCGTGTCGCTATTTTTCACACTTGTTATTCCTTTGGGATTTTCGTAGGTTTTACAACCTACTAAGTTACCTTCCTTTCCTTTATCCTTGTGATTTCCTGTGGGGAAATAACCTCATAACACCGCTTTGTGAGCCGGCTGCCTCGGTGAGGACCTCTGACGGCAGGTTGTGCCACTACGTGGAGACTGCCAGTCTTGCTCACAAAGCATTCCCTTAACAGTGTGAGAGAGACGCGGCACGGTAGTTCAGTGGTTAGAATACCTGCCCGGAAAGTGGGAGACCTGGGTTCGAGTCCCAGTCGTGTCGCTATTTTTCACACTTGTTATTCCTTTGGGATTTTCCGTAGGTTTTCAATCTACTAAGACACCTTCCTTTCCTTTAATCCTTGTGATTTCCTGGGGGGAAATAACCTCATAACACCGCTTTGTGAGCGGCTGCCTCGGTGAGGACCTCTGACGGCAGGTTGTGCCACTATGTGGAGACTGCCAGTCTTGCTCACAAAGCATTCCCTTAACAGTGTGAGAGAGACGCGGCACGGTAGTTCAGTGGTTTGAATACCTGCCCGGAAAGTGGGAGACCTGGGTTCGTGTCCCAGTCGTGTCGCTATTTTTCACACTTGTTATTCCTTTGGGATTTTCGTAGGTTTTACAACCTATTAAGTTACCTTCCTTTCCTTTATCCTAAGTCTGATAGATTCCTACGGATATTAAGATCTAGTTGCAATTTTTTGCACCGCCTTTGAATGTGAACTAAATCGTTTTAGAGTGAAACACTATCTTCGTCGCTTGATATTTCTCTATATATCACAGAATTATCTGCAAAAACATTCATAATCACCCCAGAACTTGTATTTATGCTTATTGATCGTTTCTCGCCTTTTTTTTCAGGGTCGTGCGCTTGGGGTGACTCTGGGATGTCTATTAGGAATGGTTCCGCTTTGTTTTCTGCCCACGCCAGAGAAAGAGCCAGAAAAGAAGGAAGTGAAAAAGGACATGGAGAAAGCCATTCTTCCAACGTAGATGAACTCCAGGGCAATGCTTCTTAGTCACATGTCCTTAATTAGATAAATTCCTCGTAAATATTCTCCCAAATCACGGAGAAGCAAATCTCGTTCATCATCATTCTGGTGCTTTGTTAATATCTCTAGATTTATCTTTTCTCGAGTGATCGTGGACTGACTCCTAGTTTTTAGATTCAAAAGGTTGCTATTACATGTCTACGATGGTTAAATGTACATAAATATATATAAAAATATATGTATAAATAGAATGTGTGTCAGAAGTGGGTGTCTGAGGTTGATTTTTTGTTTGTCTGTATGTGTGGTCTCTCTATTGAATGTGGCATCTTCCATTCATCTACTCAGTGCAAGACTAACTGTGTATGCATCAATAAATTCTGTCTGAAATTATGACAGAGCAAAATATTGTGTCACTTTTTGCTTTTCCCTGAAAAATCCATGTATCAACGTTGTTATTATTATTGTTGCTATTAAACACCCCCATCAAGCATGACAGAACTTGGCATTTGTAAAATTAAATTAGAAAGAATAGCAGCATAAATCGATAAGAGCACCAAGAGAAGGGAAATTGAGTAAGATTCCTATTTTGGTCGCCGGATATTTTGTACCGTTCAAGATTGCGTGAATGTTGACAAAATGATCGAAAATTTTACTGCCAGACAGCAGCTATTTAAAATTCACCTTTTAATTTCCTTCAGTTTTAATCTATGTTATATCCACATGTTAGGTAAAGCAATAGAGAGGTACAAATGTGACGCAGGTAAAAGAAAGCAAGCTTGATGCACTCAATAGCTTAAAACTGAGATTTCTTTCTGAAGGTGGTCAAAAAGCAGAAAATTCGAGTCATCTCAGATTGACTGGATTTTGAACAACTCTCATTTACAAGATATCTCGAGTACATCAGGGAAGTGGTTGAATCACAACGGTAGGTAGAGGTTGGAGACTCAAATCCCACTGTAAAATCGCTGGGAATTTGCATGCTGCAAAGGATATCTTCATTTATAGATGGTAAACATCCTTCCGTCTAAAGTTCTGTCTACATCTGGAAATAATAAATGGATATTGTACCTTCATTGACCTGTAAATTAATATTCCTTTGATAGATATGGAAAACTTGGCCTTTCACTCAGAATATCAATTCATATTTTGCCTTGTTATGGTCACACATTTCTCTGACTGCCAACTCCTCTGCGGACAATTTTTCCATCTCATTAGATGGAATTTCTGCAAATTTCTAGTCACCTGCACATCTTTTCCACATCATTCTCTTTTTGATGACATATTTATTGAATATTATTCATAAAATCAAAGTCAATCATCTGAAGCTCGTCTGAAATTCAAGGGTATTTAAATAAGGTGACCGATCGTCCTCCTTTAGGGAGAACAGTCCTTCTTTTGTAGGTTCTGTCCTTCCTCAAAAAGTGTCCTCCTTTTTGATATTTTAAAACTAATCTGTTAATCTCTGTATTCAGATATGCCGATATGTTGACAAAAAATGTTCATTCAATGGAAAAATACTCGTTTAATTAAATAATTAAAAAAGATGTAAGCATAATTAGTTTATTTTTGTTTGAATTAATAAAACGTTTCATTTATTTATGGTCCTTTTTTCTTAATTTTTTTTGTCCTCCTTTATATTGTAAAAAAATTGGTCATCTTGATTTAAAGGACATACAAAATTGTCTGATACTTACCATGCCTTCGTTTATCTGTTTAAAAGGAATATTGTCCGGAAAAACTGATTACTGATGTATTTGTAGTAAATCTCACATCGATTCACCTCTAGGTAGAATTGAGAATGAAACAGCATTAAAACAGGCTGCCTGTTGATCTATGATGTTTTTCATTTATCCCTGCTAATGAATTTAGAGAAGGAAAATCTGAGTGTTAATATTGGCGTAGTGAATAAATTAAATTATTTTTGTACATGAATTAAATCCTGTTAGAATGTAGGATTCATAAATGTCGCTGATCTTTGTTCATCTATGGGATCGAAATTTTGTACGAGGAAATGATACATTTAGAAGTACTTAAGAATTAATGAACGCATCATTATATTGCTTTCTATTTTTGCAAACTCATAGTAATATGTTTTTGACGTTTCAGTTGTGCTCTTCAACTTGTTTCTCAATAAATCACTGGTGGACGGATTGATCCCTTAGAGCAAAGATCATGTGGTCTGCTGAATGTAGAGCTAGTTAATACAAATGGAAAATCTCTGGCATCTAATGTGAGAACACCTGCATTCAAGGTGGGTGATTCATAGTTTCGTAATATTCATAAATTCGTAATGGTAGAGTACCCTGCTAAAATTTATTTCTTGCTGGACATTCCAATTTTTCTTAAATTGTTATTGCATTATTAGTTATTTAATTTTGAGTTTATTGAATGAAGAACGATATTTAATGATTAATCAATTTTTTTTAAACCCTTAATTTTACCGAGTTTTTTTGTAGTATTTAAGTTTGGCCTGTACTGATCACAGAAGTACCAAATAAATCATGGCATGGAATGATTTGGAACATAAATGTACGGGTAATCGAAGCAGTCAATCTTATATTATTTTTAATAAATTCTGGGTTTATTTATTTGTTTATAAAAGTACAATTTTTCTAATCTATCTGTGTACTAGAAAAATTGAAAATTACAAGTTTTATGTGCGTGTATTTCATAATTATTGCAGAAAATATATATCAACCTGTCATACATGTCGCATTTCAGCGAGTTTGACATTTATTCAATCATCTGGTAGATTTTATTTCATCTGGTTTGCTTTGAAATATTTTAAAATGAATGACCAGTATTGCAAATGTTTTCTATCGGTCTTGCCTGTTTGATTTTTGGTTTAGAATCATGATCAAATTTAGTTTGCATTAACTATTAAACAAGGTAACGACAACTGCTGGACATCAGCAGTTCTCAACTGGATACATTCTTAAAAGATTAAGTTCGTTAAAATTTGGATGGAGATGTGAAGAGGCCAAGAAGAAGACCAAAGGACCAATGGCAGATGATAACGTTGTATGTGCATGTAGATTATCTATAATCTTCACTTAAACTCTCACAGAATTTTGTAATAGAGCGAACTTCAGTGAAAGTCCATTTCAAGTATACATCATAATACTGGGCCTAAGTGTTATAATTAGAGATGTGAGAATACTATTGCAAATACCTTGAATTCTAGGAAGTGTTTGACATCTCAAATAATAATGCTAAAAGCACGAATTTTAATACCTCGAATACTGCACCATACACAATTGTGTAATAATACGTGCAAACATTGCTATGTTTGGCATAATTATGAACTCTGTCTCATATGTGCTGTGAGGAAACATAGTGTTCTTAATTGAATACCAGTATTTAATAGTTCTGATGTTGTTCTTGAATGAAATATTGCGTAATCCCATGATACCACTATCACAGAACAAACATTACTGGAGTAGAATAGTCCGGACTGCGATTGTAATTATTATTATTATTATAAAACACTTTATTCGGCGAGGTTAGGCCCATGTGGGCCTCTCTTACACCTAACCTCTGCAGTCATACATTTACATAGAATTTCAGTGTTAAAAAATGATATAAAATAAAAAAATACATTTAAAAGTAAAGGATAAGATTGCGGGGAAAAAACTCTTCGGCTGAAGGCCTTCAGAGAAAAACCCACGGTGCGGGAAAACGCTCACATAAGAAGGGGAGCGAAAAAAACCCGCGAAAACACAGATAGAAATGAAATAATGAAATCGTAAAATCGGTGTAGCAAAAAAAAAAAA
>KZ309119.1:8450-21503 GCA_000376725.2 Ladona fulva | reverse complement strand
TTATGATGAATTAAGAGCTAAACTGAATATCCAATCTTTAGAAGATCGACGCACACTGTTTGGTATAATTTTCCTACAAAAAGTCTTAAACAATAAAGTTGATTGTGGAAATATGCTAGAACTGATTGACTATCACGTTCCAGCAAGAACCACTAGAAATGATAAGGTCTTCGCAGTACCTCTACTAACAAGGAATTATACTTTTCATCTTCCACTTTATAGAATGATGAGAAATGCCAACAAAATATGTAAAGATGTTGACCTACACTGCTCCTCCACAGATGCGGTTAAAAGATACCTTGAAAATAAACTGAGATCCAACCTAATCTAAAGTGTTTATAATATTATATATGTTTATTTTTGTATTATATATTCTGCTTCTTATGTTAAGATAATTTATGATTTATGAGTTACCTAAAAATAATGTTTGTATTATCTATGTTTAATGACATATCAATGTCATTCATAATTTTAATCCTGTTAACTGGTTTCAATCACACTTTTTATGAATACATAGCAATTTTTTTACAGCTTATACATTTATAACTGACGGTACATACAATTGTTAACAGATTATTGTAAACGACTAATGGTTCTATGTTTTTTTTGTATTTTATTACGTACTAATATTTCTTGTAACTGGGCTTTGCCCGTATTGAATGAAATAAATAAATAAATAAATAAACTACTGCTGAGTGTAACTCCTAGGATTTATTAGGAGGCATGAACTCTAAGGGATATACATGGGTTATTTATGTTTGAGACAGCGAGAAGTGATAACATCATGTAACGGTTAACGAGGATTTTGGCTAACAAATCTGATTCCGGAACGTATTATCTTCCGTTATCTGAGGTATGTATCTGTAACCTTGATCTTTTACAGGTGATGACCCTATATCTAAAGAGTCGCAAAAGGAGGACGTCCTATATTGTTTGCTCATGGTCTTTAAGTATTAATCAGCGACTTTGTAATGTATGAAAAGCGTTCTCAAGTATTCCTACGCATTGAAATGAAAAATGTAATCTTCGAATTTATTAAATTGTCCTAAGTTTAAATAATTTACCGTTAGTCTCTAAACGTATTTTTCCTTTATTACCTTCAAAATATATTATTTTCGGTGCAAAAGAATGCACTATTACATAACAGCTAAAACGTTTAGAGTTAGTTACAAATATTTTGCGATAAATTCTCCGTAATGTAATCCTCTGCTTCTTTCTCATTTATTGTTTCATATGTTCAACGCATTGGCGAATAATTGCCAGGAAGGAAAACAAATAACTGAGAAGGAAAGCAAATAAGAGGAGAATTGAAATGAAATAGAAAGATTGAATGAAAGTGGTTGGAATAGAATTATTCGTCGACTGTGAAAGGGAAAGATCCTCCGGTTCTAAGGTTGTTGATGCAGACGGTGGGAAAGATATTTGGGAATCGCAGGGAGTTCTTAGAGTATTTGGAGTTCTAAAAACCACCTCAGATAACCTCAGTAACTCAAATGTATATCGTTTGAATATAGACATCTAATTTCCAATGCGAAATATTTACAATAGAATACCCAAAGTTCTTGCATCAATCAAGTGACTTTCCCACATCTCGAAGAGTGATACATAGAGAAGAGGCGATGATTCAACAGGGCGGAATCGCTCGGAAACCCGGAGGCCGGAGGAAGGAAGTCTACCAAGTTGGTCTGCTACGCTTTTCTGATTCCTGAAGGCCGCTTTAGGGAGTCACAGCCTTTGGAGTATAAGCAACGTAAGGCGCATTTAACAAAGGCATGATTTGTATAACTTTCCCTCAAAAGTCCTCGGTATCTTTACCTGCAAACCTGCCCTCTAGCGGGTCCTGAAGGTAGCTTCAGTCAGTTATCATGGAGGGGTTGGCCCATAAGGATTTGCTTGGAATATTGTGGTATTTCGGCCATCAAAACTCTGTAACTTATTAACAATCACTCCAGAATAATTCAGTTGATAATTTAACTCTTAGCAGGGATTTTGTTATCCCAAAACAAGTTTGAGAAAGCGATATTTTCGACATATCTTTAGTTATTTTTTTTTCCTTAGGGAATGACAGTACACGGGTGAGGTGGCGCTGATAGCATAAGCTTCAAGTAAGGCTGTTCAAGTTCACTGCGAGACTTCGGGTAAGTGTTGGTACTAACAACTGTTTCCAATTTATTGTTTTAATTTCATTATTCATCCAGGTATATCTCACTGTTATTTATTCGACTCTCATTTTGTTCCTCCCACTATTCTCGCAAAGTTGTTGAACATGTTATTAACATTGTTATATCTGCCAGTGACGTCAGTTGCATGCTTCCGCAAGATTACACCCGATTTTCCATTTATCGAAACTCTTAATTCATTCAATCGTTACATGTGGATTGGAGAAGCGATTTCCATTGCACTTGCTTCATTCGACAGCGAAAACTATCATCTTATTCTCGCGGGGGATTTACTTTTTACGATCGATTGAGTCATTAATTTCTATTTATTTTGAAGTTTATCGAACGGATATCTCTTGATCTTCTCGATAATAACCGAGGCGACAGTCCTTGTTGCTGTTTAAGTTACCAATGTAAATAAACTCTAGATTAGTGTAAGCTTCGGAGCTACTGCTTTAGCAATTCAATTTTTATTAATACCAACATGATCATTTACTGAATTTCTTTGTTTCAAGAAAAATCGACCAAAGCTTTCCCCGATTTTGAATAGGAAACTGTATTTGATGTTATGAATAAAATGTTTAATTTTCTTTTTGCCACTTTTACCGATTTCGAACAACCTTTATTTTTAGTAAAATTTTACAAAATATAAAATTTACAGCGAAACGAAAATGTATTTAGGAGTATTTCTCACTGAAGTTACTGAAGTCGGATTATTGATAAATGTAGCTTCTAAGATAAGCAAAGCGAATCTGATATATATGTTCACAGCTACGGTATCTGATGAATTTGAATATTGAAATTGATTCGTTGTAGTTACAGGTTACTTTTTCGCTTGAATTTCAAGTATTGTTGATTGTATTTTCTGCAATGCGTCGCCCAAACATTTTAGAATTTTTATTTATTTATTTTATTACAGAAAATGTCACAATGTTTTATTTATTTCAATTACACTGTAAGTTACACAACGATAATTTTTTCCGTCATTTTATCGAGAAAATACCCCTTTCTGTTCACGGCGAACTTAGTTTGATTTTCGCCCGGTCAATGTGTTGTTTACTTATTAATTCTTTGTTTACTGAGATTAAAAGCTTATTATATGAAAATTCGTTTTTCGTATAAGTTCTCCATTTGCTTTTCTCATGTTATAGTGATTTTTAATTTCTCAGATTTCCGTCTTTTCTTATTTTATTTAATTCTTCTTCAGAGTTTTTAACTCTTCTCCGTTTTTAAGAAAGAATTGAAATACATTTGACCGTCAAATTTTCATAATATACAATGGAAAGACTTAAGTATGAAAGCATATTATTCGTTATGTAGCGCTGAAACAGCGCACATATTAATAGGTTTCGATAGTTTCTGCACATTCGCATGGAACTCTTCCGAAAGAATGGGATGATTCATCAGATGCATGTAATACTGTTGATATTCACCCATTTCTTGCGGTGAATATCGATTATCAAATTGCTAACTATATTAAATACGCTCTTAGTTTCATATGTGGCCATAAGTTGTATTCTTCGTCATGTAATTGAATAAAGATAGCTTTGCTTCCCATATACGCTAAATAATTTTTCGGATTAGTTAAACTCGCGTTATTCTGTTCAGTTGTATTTCTAATTCTTATATTTACTTAGAAGTCGTTAAAAACATTTCAACTCCGTGTCCATTATCTTTAATGGATAATCTTCTCTTATCGATGTTTTTCTGTGCCTTGTTAAAAATTTGCTTCATACGGGCGGTCATACTCTATTTTGGTTCTTGGAATGTTAAAATATCTTTCCGCAGTCCTCGTGATACATTCACAATCAGTTTCAAATATGTTATCGATTTCTATTTCTTTAATTCCGTTTTGGGTGATCGTGTAGTTTTATAGCCTCGAATGCTCGTGATCTAACCTGTAAATTATGGAGGAAATTTCTCTGATATCGAAGTCTTTCGTCTATTTTCATACGTTAATTTTAGGTGCAATAGCTGTAATTCGGAATGAAAATTTGTGATGAATGGTGGTTGCCTTCACCATGTGGAATGCCAGTATCCATGTTTTTACGTGGAATTCTACGAAGTGTTTAGCTTCTTCCGAGTGAGTATTTTGTGATGCTGAAACATTAATCCTCCCCTTAAATATTTGTTGAATAACTTTGGGCAAATGAAGAATTTCTCGCTTCTCAAAAACCCTTCAAATAATTGATAATTCTGTGCTACAGAAATTTGATAATCGGCATCCTATAGCTTGGCAAATGGCTTTTAGTTGCTTCTATCATTATTAAGAGAATTGTTCTACTTTATATGATTGATGTGCTTGTGCATATAATTAATGCGATTAATGTGCTCGTGATCTAACCTGTAAATTATGGCGGAATGTTCTCTGAAATCAAAACGTTCCATCTCTTTTCATACGCTTTTTATAGGTGTAATTATTGTGGTTTCGAGTAAGGAATTTTTTCCGCTAAGAAATTATTAATCACCTTCAATATTAACCTAATACCCTTCGGGAGGGGAATATCAAATGGAAAATTTCTCTCTTCTCCAAAACTCTCTGGTAACGGATTAATAATTTCGTGCAACAGAAAGTTGCATTCATTCTATGGCTTGATGCTTGGTTTAGCGACTTCTGTTTCTATTAAGCCTATCGTTTTACTTTGAATAACATACCTCTACTGCTCAGTGTTACTTACAAATAATTTAAAGTAGATAAATTCCCTCAGTTTACCTCTTCGGACTATTAAACGATTAAGTTAGCACGTCTCCAAACTCTTTTTAGAAATTTGGTGGCCCTGTTATGAATTTCGCCCACGAAGCAACTTCATTACAGATATTGCAATATCGCGAGGATTCACTTTCAGCGGAAGCAACGGTCTCTCTCTTTCGTTTTAACACGGAAAAATGTTATTACGTATCTCTCGCTCTACTTCTCAACCGGAGAGACCAATAAAGCATGTACGAATAAGTGAAAACTTAGTTTTCCATCATCTTCGTAAAGGGGTGCCCCATCGAATGGAAAGGTAAACCGGAAACTTTGTATGCGCGTTATAAACTCGGGAGCAATGCAATTTGAACAAAGTAACTCAATCGCAGAAATAACATCGGAGAGAGAAAAATGTCCTCAGCGGTGAATTCCCGCAGTTCAACCGCTCCCCTCCATCAAAATCACTGCGTTTTATGGCCCAAATGTATTAAAGCTGTAGGTGAGGGGATGAGGCACCGAAAATGCTCAGTCGTAAGTCAGTTGTGCGAAAGGGCTGTGATGTAGGACCGCAGGAAAGTGAAGGCATCATAGCGAAGGTCATTAAGGGAATGGAGGATTCGCCGGAGCTAAGTTACCGGTTATAAGAAAGGGAGCGACTGGGCTCTTTCCTCTTTGGATTTGGGAACAATTCTGCCCCATGAGCAAGGCTTATTTGGTTATCAACACGTGGAATCCCTGGTCGCATTCAAGTTTCCTCCATAAATTTTATCAGTAGTCACTGTGCAAATCGAAAGCAAAGCCACGCCTCTATAAAGATGAAAATAGCTCTATTTTCCCCTTGAAACTTGGAAATATGGCGCATTTAACCGGAGCAGACGCTACTGTAACGCTTATTGCGTTCTTCTTCTGTCCTTGCCGTTCGTTTATAATTTGTTTAACTCTAAATACAGTCACCTCGTTTTACTTTTAATTCATTCCAAGCATCAGTTCGTAGAGTGCGGAATAATCGCATGCAGAAAACTATTAAAGAAGTTACGTTCCGATTTAAAATTTTGAGACTCTTTCGATCGACCTTCTTTCCCAACTCCCTCGACCCTCCAACTCCCTTTCCCCTTCCTAACCCCTCCTTTTCTTTTGTATAGTATGTGCACCAAACGCTTGTGATAGTTGTGGCGATATATAATAATAATAATAATAAAGGACTTTATTCAGGGCGAGATTGAGACTAACAAGTCTCTTCTTACATCTAACCCTTTGTCATATGAGACAGGAAAAGAGAGAGATAGCTTGAAAAAGTACAATGAAGAAAACTACTTTGTGGATTAAAAAACCTAAGCCAAGAGCTCAGGGAAAAATCTCCACTGCAGGAAAACACCCTCAAGAAGGAGGGTGTGAAAAACCTGCGAAACCTACAGATAGAAAACTAAACTTGATGATGAAAGTAGATTAATAGATTTATAAAAGACATGAAGACAAATCAATAGAAATAAACAAAAAAGAACGAATAACAAAATAGAGTTATAAAAGACATGAAGACAAATCAATAGAAATAACCAGAAAAGAACGCATATCTATTATTGGCTGAAACCGGTAGCCAATAAACAAACTATGTGAAGCTTGAACAAAGTTATATCAACGATTGTTGTTATTGAGTTTCGATTCTATTCTACTGTTAAGTTTGTGCTAGAAGGTGAATTCATATTCGTTCTTCGTCATTTTAATTGCTCCATGCTCTTGAAAGTTCCAAATTTATTACCATTTTGTAGGTTTACCTTCGATGAAGAGGTAAAAATGTAGCGGGCAATTCAGCGAGCAGGCGTGTGTACCCTGTTTGGGTTCGGCTATCGACCATCAACCGCCTACGAGTCAGCCTCCGTCAGCTTAGCATTCTGACGTACAGCTCTCGTCTTGTTCTTCGTAAGACACCTGGTCGACCGTCCAACTTTGTGGGAGGAATGATTTGGTGAGTGTGATCAAAAGTCTTAATTCAATTACATTGTGTTCCCGATTATCCGAGCTAATGGTTGGAGGGGTTGGACAAATAATCAGAAAACACGGATAATCCAAACTTTCATTTTGTTTCTAATAATTTTCGCAATTTATGTAAATAAGCAATTTATCATTATTTGCGAATTTAATCAGATTTATTTATTTTCGATTGCTTGCGGACTCGTTAAGAGTTTTCTTCAGCCGATCTTTGAAATGCCATTGTAGTCACGTTCTCTCTGCTCCATGGAAATGGTCTTACGTAACTCCTGCTTCTATTAGAACGCGAAAATTGTTTGAATTTCTTCAAAAGTTAAATATTGACGAATTGCATCAAGTGATGAACGCATAATCGGGAGTTCACCTTATCTTTGAAATCCTATAGCATCTTACCAAAAGAAAGCAATCGAAGTTGCTTTTGCATTACTTCCTTTTAACCCCCTTTTCTTAGCCTACAATTGCAATTGGTCTTACTTACGCAATCTGTTAGAGTAACTGTAGAGGTATCATTTTTTGCCTATTCAATACAAACATTTTGTTATTGAAGTAACGAAGGATTCTGTTTAAACATCTGAGAACAAAAGCTATGTAAGAGTATTGTTTTATAGATACAAATACGGCTGTATTCAATCTGAGTACCATATTACCCTGAATGTACTGCTTTAAATCTATCTATCTACGTATATATATAAAGCAGAAATTCTGTGGGTTTGTGTATTTATGGGTTTGTGTGTTTGTTTGTCCGCGATTGGAGTCCACACCGTTTGTCCGATCTGCGTCAAACGTTGCGTACGTGTTCTCTGATACCCGGAAGGATGCACTGCCATATTTTGATTCGATAACTTTGCTGGGTTTGAACCAAGATCTTTAAGATAGATTTCCATAAGAAATACATGCAAAGTTCACTTTCATCAGTTGCAGAATTTATTTCTTTTGCAAAGTTAAAATAGAAGGAATAGTCGTATAAAATCGAGATTAGTATCAAAAGAAGAGAAATTGAGTACCGATTCTTATTATTGTCGTGGAATATCGCTTTCGATTCGAAGTTGCGAGAATTTAGATATTTTGTGAAATTTTGAGGTTGTAAACAACCCATCCCCCTGACGACCAATGCGATTGTCGATTCCGAGTTCATGCATTTTCCCATTAGAATGCATGTGTATTTAGGCCCATTTGAAAGCAGTTGACGATATGAAAAGGAGAAAATTATTCAGAGATTTTAACTATTACAGTCACGAACAATTTGTAGTGATGAATCGCAGGGGCAAAAAACATACGTAGCACCGTAATGAATTACTGGAGATGAATGAGTAACTTTTTGTCTAACAATTCGGACTCTTGACGCATTTTACGATTAGAACCAGAAGATTAGAAAATCTTGCAAACTTGCGCATTAACGTCAGACAAATTAGTTATCTATAAATTGAATTTTTGAATAAAGAAATGCGCTCCTAAGGGAAGTGAAAGCTATCTATTTCTGGCTTTCCGTGTCGTCCAAACTGACAGAAGCATCTCATGTGCTGTAAAATGCATTAGAATTGAAGGTTATAGGATAGTGTAGCTGTAGGAACAAACAGTTATATAAAAACTATTTCTTTTTTGAGGGAGACGCGGTTTATAATTCAGTAGTATATGATACGCTTTTACGTTAATACACGAGATTTTCCTTTTCCCGCCTCGTGTTATTCTTTAATTTGTTAAAATACGTATACATTAATGGATTTCCGTTGCAATTGCCTCTTTCGATTGCTAAACCAGTAATCTCTTTGCGTTAGATATTGTAACTAATTTATCATTTATTTCTCACCTCTCTCGGTTCGTTTGTAACTTGCATGACGAATTATAGGGGCTTCCCTTGAAACGTGTGAAATAGGTGGGGAAAAGGTTGTGCGCGCCGAATAATTAAAATCGTTCGTCTATCTCGTGAGTGCGAGTGTCTCTTCGTTTCCGGAACAGTTTGGACCTCAATGAGATTGAAATATATTCGTTTTCCGTGAGCAAGGGACTACCGTCACCATTGCCGACGGAGCGACCGATATTAATAAAAGCGTCGAATTTTACGTTTTAGGAACCAGTTATTGATAGCACGTGAACGTATCAAATTTCCTTAAAATTTTAGATTTTGCGATAATTGGGTGTATCTCGTCAAAGCCTAACTCCTAGTATGTTTAATGCTGTGAATGAAAATGACAAATGCAATAATTACATCAGTAGGAATACTGTTAAAAATTAACCATGTATTACCGCAGGTGTTTCTGAAAATTAGGATAGCATTCCCAAAGAAAATTGTCTACTTCAGCAGGGTTTGAACCGCTCTTCTTACACTCTCCTCCCATTATGTTTGCGGCCCTACGACTTATCCACTCAGCCATCTGAACAGTTACTACTGAGTGGGGTTTTAGCGAAATTAATTAAGGTCGTGACCGTTTTCACTTGTTCGACACTTGACGATGGACGTTTGAAATTTGATTTTCTTTAATATGATACACCAATAGAATCGATATAAATGTTTGCTATGGGCTTCTCGTCTTTGTGAAGTATTTCCGGTGGATTGAAATTGTGGGGAGACATTTAATTTGGTAAAATATTTATGAAAATCATAAGGTTTGCTTCACTATTTTTTTCACAGAAACCTACATGTATCATATTTCCTCACTTATTTTAATACCCAGAACGTGAACCTCGGTTTCTCTCAGGCCCGAGATATAAAAATTCGAGAATCTTAATCATTTTACTGGAATTGATAATTTACGAATTCATTGGCTATCATATTTGGAGATTGATATCTATAAGAAAAGTATTTCTTAATTGAAGTAATAGGAGTCACATTAAAGGGTTGTAATTAAACGCCGACAAAAGAAATGGGTGGATCAAATATTGAGAGGAGAGGGATTGATGTAGAATTTAATAGAGGGTAGAATGCAGGGGAAGAGACAGAGGGGAAGGCAGAGGAAGAAGATGTTAGATGACATAAAGGGTGTGGTGAGTTACCAGGCAACGAAAGAAAAGGCTATGAACAGGGAATATTAGGGCACATGGACCTACCGAAAGGTAGAACACTTATGTATGTAGGAGTCACATTGTCGGTTTTGGGGGGATCTGGTTTCCTTCTCTGCATCATGTAACTGCTTTGACGAATTGTTTGCTATAATGACTCAGATAATTAAACTAAATTGAAATGAACTGAAATTGATTCATATTTTCAGATACTAATTTTTTGTATCATTCAAAATTTACCATCGTAAAAAAAGAATATTTTTATTTTAGTGCTAAATTATTTATTTTAGTTTTCAAATAGATATTTTATTTTGGGTTTTGATTAAATCGTCATCATTGATTCAGTTTTCATTCATTCCTTGCTTATGTATTAAACATGTGAATAGAAATTTTAATGGTTTGAGTCCCACATATCCAGATCAGACTGCTTTATTACATAATTCAGCTTTTGAGTGTTTAGGTAACCAAAAATGCTACATTTTGGATCCCTGTTTGGCCAATGACCACTAGGAAAATGAAATCACCAATGTGCTCTTTAAGTACCCCTAGCAAATGATATCTGATATCTTACTTATCATTTCAACATTAGACGATTTGAATAAATATAGTGCCTCCCTCTTATGTGACCTCATGTATTACATCTGAAAGAAAGGAAACCGCTATCCATGATTTAAGATGTCTGTTTTGAATTTCATTTTTTATCTTTTTATTGAATATCGTGAATGTCTATGCAACAGTAAGTTATTTTTTCAAGATTGTGATGGAGTCTTAATTCTTTTAAGATTCATCCCACTGTAATTAAATAATAAGACCACATGAAAGGATTCAATAAAGTTTATTTATCTTTTGAATTATAATTTTTACTTATACCCTAACTTTTATATATTCAGTGTTAATTGTAGAGAGATATAACTTTGAAAAGCTCTTAGGCATCTTTTGTGTTGAGTTCTAATTATTTAGAACAGCTGTAAAGATTTCAAAACATTTTTGCTCTACAAGGAAATTGACATGCTTCTTCTTGAATGATAAATATTCCTCCTTAATGCTTTAAGAGATGAAAATAATGACATCAATTCAAATTTTAGCTTTAGTTTGATGTAGGGAGTTGGTTGTTCATTTATTTTCAATGCTTGAAGAACAAAATTATGAGATGAATGTTTCTTGACAAAAACTGTTTTTGGAATCCTTTATCATTTTTATTCTACTTCCTCTGTCTACTTTCCAGTAAGAGCAATTGTCATTTTTCTAAATGTTTCATGGCCTTAAATGAGTACTGCTTGCATTGCCTTGTGCACTTATAAAATATCTGATAGTGAAGTCAGCCTTTTTGATGAGTTCCTTGTAAGCTATTGTTGTGTGCAGAATTTTAAATGATATTCATAACATGGAGGTAATCAGAGTAATAATAGTTCGGATGAATGTTATATGTTCGTTCAGCAAGCAAAGTCAAAGATTTTCTTTGCTATTGTATTTAAGAGTTTGAAATATATTTTTAAGATGGTGAAATACATCATTTGTGGTGAGGGTATTCAGGGTCTTAAAGAAGCATGACTTATATAATATTGCTATCCTCTGTTCTCAAAAATATTCTGAGGAACTAGTGTTCAATGTTATCAAGTTATGTCAAACAAAATTGTCAGAGTAGGAAGTCAAGTGATATTAGTGTAAGTTTCATTGAATTATAAATTTAACTTATGTCTGTTCTATATTAAATAATTTAGATATTAATTGTAAAATTTGTAAGCATGAAAAACTAATTTGCATACTCGAATAAAATTGTAATTTACTTAATGTATTTTGAACTGTTTGATAATTATGTTGCTAGATTTTAAAGTATTAAAAGTCTTTAATTGCAATCTTATTTACAATAATAGTTGAAGTGTCTCAGTGATATTCTTTAATGTTATGAAGTTTTTCATTGTCTAATTTTTCAGGCACAGGTTGAAGATTGCTCCTGAAAACAGGTTGAAGATTGCTCCTGAAAAAGTAAGAGTACCAATCTTTCAACAATTACCTGATATTTGCAGTAAATGGATGTTTTATGCATTAGCCTTAAGCTGTGTCCTCTAACAAAGACTTCCAATGGCAGATTATACAGACTTTCCTGATGGTACCGCTCTTTGAGGTATTGCACTTATCTTCGTTAATGAAGATGCTTGAATTACTTCTAGTCTCTTATGCTTTATTTTTTTATCTCTGTATTTGTGTCTATGTTACTTACAGTGAATTACTTATACTTTAGAGTTTTTTGAAGAATACCAATCTATATATTTTTAAGTTTTTTTTCTAGAGTGTATACGATTTTCAATAAAATCTTCAATATTAAAAAATTGTTTTCATTTAGATGCAGAGTGGAAATATTCCAAGTCCAGAATCTTGAAATATTTTCAAAGTCCAAACTGTAAGCATGAGAAAATTCTCAAGTCCAGGACATGTACTTGTATCTAGACTTACAGAAGTCTAGATGCAAGTATGTGTCCTGGACTTGAGAATTTTCTCATACTTACAATTTGGACTTTGAAAATATTTCAAGATTCTAGACTTGGAATATTTCCAGTGCATAGACCAGAAAAAATTCCAAGTCCCAAACATAAACAAACTTGAAAACTTTTCTATCTCGAAGAGTCAGAGGGAAGACTCTCGAGAGGTTCCACCCTGATGAGCCTTCTTTTTCCGTGGGCCAATTGAATCCACACAAATTTTGGGGAAATTCTTTATTCTCTTTACAATTATTTCTCATTTTACAATTCAAAATTACATTTTGCACAGCAATAAATACAATTGGAATTTTACAAAAAATTCCATTTACATAAATTACAGTTCAAAATTACATTTTGCACATATCAAAAGAAAACACATTATACAAATTAATTTTTGCTGTCACCAGGCTTAAAGAATTTTCACAAAATAACCATTTCAAAAGTAAAAAAAGGATATTACAAAGCAATAACTGATCACTCAAACATTAATTTTCACAAAAATTAAAAATTCACCACAAAAAAATTACATTGCTTTGCACACTTCAAAAATACATACATTACAAAGCAATATGTTTATCACTTTTCAAGCATTAATTTTCACAAAACATTTCACAGGAATCAGGAAAATTGATCCGAATGGAATCAGCTTTAATTGCGCTTTCTCTGCTTAGAATCCGCTAAAATTGCGCTTTCTCCACATAGAATGCGCTTTCTCTACTTAGATCCCACTTAAATTGCGCTT
>KZ309118.1:243843-267373 GCA_000376725.2 Ladona fulva | reverse complement strand
TATATATATATTAAATATCAAGTAATTTTTGACTGCATGGATTAACTTATTTATGATTGACGATCCCCAATGGGATTAAGTTCAAAATTGCACACAGGTACATAATTATAAAATGTATGTAAATTAGCTACACGAAATACAAAATTCTTGGTTTATATTACCTTAGTAATCTAATAGCCAGTTCGCTCTGGACTATACGGATACTTCGCCAATCGCTCGATCTCAGAACTCAGATGAGGGATGATAAATGCTGATAAAGGTTAACATATTCTCCAACTATTTCTCGTTAGCTGCGAAGCTTTCCAGGTACAAAACGAACTGCGAAACTGACAGATACCTTTCCCCTCGTAGCGCCAAGTTTGAATACTAGCAATTCATCCTTAATTTATCCACTGCAAAGAATACTAATCGCTTAATTGACGGATATAGAGTGGGAGTGATCGCCTCCCTTTTGATGATTTTGCAACATACAATTTATTTTCACGGCAGAGCTAATTGTTTCTTTGATGGCTTTACATAAAATGGATTTATCATAAAAATGCCATTCTTCATTCGACTGGAATGAATCAATGCACTAACATTGTTGTTACTTTAAAATGTACAAATGTGTACCAATAATTTATCATCCTGAACTACTATTTCTAGATCAATTCGTATAGAGTTGAGCCTGACGTTACTAAAACTCCCCTTTCGAAAATGCTGAAGGTAATCGTATATTTCTGACGTATTATCATGACGTAATTGAATTAAAGGCAGTGGGAGAAAGTACAAAGAGTGGATGTCGAAGTCCGAAATAGGTGGGGGTTGGAGGAGACTCGAGTATTTGTCTGATGAGTGCATGCTGATTTAGCATGCAAATTCTCGCCACTTCGCATTAGATTCGAAGGAATTTTTCCCAAGAAAATTTTACTATTTATTAGGGAAGTGAAGGAATCCTATCAGCAAGGACACAATTCGCCTTGGTTATTTCGTAATAGTAATAGGACTTAACGCCAATACTCTCAGTTCGAAAGATCTACGTTCTTGGGACTGATACGGTTTTTTGTGACTTGTCTTCAAACGCAATGTGATTTTCGAGAATAACGCACCACAGTGGAAAAGTAAACATTTTGAGAAAATATTTGCGTCGGCCTCGTGAGAGCGAAGTTTTTCTTCGGCAAAAAATATCGACTGTATTCTTCAGGGAAATTTGGCTTCTCACTCTAATTTCAATTAACGGCTATTCATTTCTCGCCGTCGATTTCTTACGACCTTCCGATGCTGATCTAATGCTATTACGAGAGCTGTAATGCTTCTCATCGGAAAACTCATGGCTTAATAATGTACGGAAGATGTATATTTTCAATTATAATTAATAATAATGTCAAACCATTTCACTTTAAACTGTTTTAATAGTTGATTTGAACGCTGTAATTTCTAATATTTGTAGGCACTATTACTATGTTTTGATCGGAAAGAAAATTGAAACACGGCTGTTAATGAATTAGAGGTTTAAAGGTTAAATGAAACGATAAATTGTAGAATTTACACGTTGAAAATCGATCGTTGATTATAAAGAAACTTGCAAGGAGCAACAAACATTCGACACGTGCTTCCGCCGTCTTGAAAGAATTGAGGGTAAATAGGCACACTATTGGCGTAAATTTAAGAGAGAAGTAAATGAACATATCCTTCGTCACAAAAATACGAATATACGAATCGATGGAAATTAATAGCTTTAACGATATATTCTTTCGTGGGAGTTATTCTTTACATTTTTTGTAAAATCTGTTGGGAGTAGAATAAAGGAGAGAATTTTAAAGTGTACCATACGATAGTGTGCTAGTAGTAGCTTACAAGAAGACGCCTGACAACTCTAGGCAAAGAATATTTAGGCTCCTTTACACATTATCCTTCTAATATTTCTATAAAAGACAATTTTTAATGTCTAAAATACTAAGTTATGAAAAGTCAACCTCTGGACCTCCTCCTAAGATGCGAGGGAATTTTTCGAACGGAGCTTGGGAGGGATTTGGGGGATTTTTAGAATGGGAGCTGCCTGCCGTTTATTGCCGTTTTGATACTTATTTGCTTACCATCCCCCACCTTTGCCCTAACCGCAACTCCCCGTTACCATCTACTAGTTGTTGGGGAACTCAACAGCAGCGATTTTTCGAGCTAAATAGATAGCGGAAGAAATGGCTCCTTTGAATGACATGCAATACCCTTGATTATATGTGTTTCAGATTTTATATGTATTTATAAAAACATTTCGTTTTTCAATAAAGGGAAATAAATTCTATAATTGTAATACAATACTACGAACTCCATTTGGTGTTGGAATGACAAGAATTACTACCTTAAAAATTTAATTTTCACGACTTTAACCGAATACAAAGAGAATTATTAATCGATATGTTATATTCGTCATACTAGTGGCGCAGCGAAGGGGGAGGGTTTCAGGGTTACACCCCCTCCCCCCTATGAAGGTTAAATTCTTTAAGAAAGATATCACATGTAATCTAATCCCCAAGTCTCGGAAAGATCAATTATTTTGCTACATAACCGTGCAAGTTTCTCGTTTTAAATTCAATTAATGTTTTTGAAGGGATTTTTTAAAAACATATCTTGTAAGATGTAGCGAGTTTGATTATCCCAGCCAGGTAGGCATATTTTAGTTCTCTCAACTATCTCGAACCGCATCCATAGATATATCCTATCTGCACTACTGCGCCATACAACTTGGTTCACCTTTTAACTCTGTCAATACTGAATTACTTTTGTAGATACCCATATCAGTTTATTATTATAATCATTCTCGTTATTCAGCAAGGTTAGGGTCATGTGTGCCTCTCTTACACCCAAATTCTGAAGCCAAATATGGTACAGCACATACGATTTCAAAGTTTACAATTTAAATACAGAAACAAAACGAATAGTTGAACAAAATGAAAAGAATAAAAAATGGAGAAAGAAAGGTGGGGTGTGGAGGAAAAATCCTCTGCTGAAGGCCTTCAGGGAAAATCGTACGGTGCGGGAAAAAGAATTAGCTGACGGGAATAACCTTCAGTGAAAGCTAAATAATTTATTGAGACGAGAGAGTCAAAGTGTAAGAAAAAGTGGCCGGTGGAATGTTTACATGCGTTACTTATTATACTTTTGCTCCTGCGTTGCAACTGTCAATACTATCATATTGTATACTAACGAATACTATATTATATACTAACGAAAAAAGCGTTGGATTTTCATTGAGATTTCAATTAACAGAAAAATAATCGTTTAGAAATACCAGTACAGCGTGTACGAGAGTTCTTCTACTTTTAGAGTGGAGAGCATAATGGTAAAAGCATTAAAGGTTATTAAATTGCCTTCAGCATTTTTGGCCCATTGGGCAGGGGTGGTCAGCCTTTCATAGCTCTTGCGTCAATTATTTCATTTTAATTTGAAATACGGCATACAAACCATTATGATGCGCCCTGACCTATTGTAATTAACTGTAGTAATAAACCATTGGAATAAACTATAGTTATAAAATATAGTAATTAACTGTAGTAATTGCACTCTCTAGTAGGTTATGCAATGTGTATAACCAATAGTTATAACGATGTGTGTATGTGTTTGTATAGAGATGCATAAAGTGTGTACGAAATATATTTTCAATTTATTCTCAGGGTTATTAGTGCGCCACTTATAATGTGAAATGTGTAAGTAATGTGCCACTTTTGAATAATGTACCATAGACTGGCCATCTCTGTCCTAGGGGATGGTTGATCGGCGAAAGAATTTGGGAAGGAATTCCTGGATTTAAATTCTAGTGTCAACGGATACTATACTTTAAGGATATGAAAGATATGAGCGAGTTGATGTCTGCGCAAGAATAAGATCAACTCAAGACGTAAACAGATGCCTAGGTTACTCATCTTGTCCATCATCATCGGGAATAGTGCCTTTGGACGAGGAAACAATTTCGGTTATTCCATCAAGCCACCGGCATTTCAAAATTTCTGACCTCGCACTCTCTTTACTGTCTTCCACGATGATTAAATGGCGTGGTATCTTCTCTCAACGCAAATCCAACTCTTGCGTGATTGATGCCTTGAAATTACTACTTAAACTCGTTTGAAAGTTTTGGGATTTCATATCCTGCTCGAAATTTCGAAAACTACGGGGTAACAAATTATGCGTTTCACGAAAATGTGAGTCAGACCGTCTACGTATGTATGTATAAGGTCAGTCTGCCGGGGGACATGTCGAACTCTGAGATAATCTGTTCCAACCGTAAAATTTATCATAGAAAATCTTCCTAGATAATTTGACGATAGGGGATATGATTTACAGGAGTCATTTGGGCGTCGGAAATGGATAAATATGCTTTCAAACATGCATTTCCGGGGCTATTAAATATGCTGCAATCATATGCGATTTTCGTTCTCATATATATTAAATAATACAGGCTTCACGAAGAGATTTTGAATTTACCCTGCTGTCAAACGATGACTTTTCTCATTTACGAGAAAATTTCGTTAAAATTGCATTTTTCCTATTGAAAAGTAAAGAAATACGACGCATAAACAGTCAGTGTCAGTATTTAATAAATCAGTTGTTTTTTTCCACAAGGCAATATCAAAAATTAATTAGAAATAACGATATTATAATAATTGTTTAATATTATAATTATTGTTTATTACAATTTGTATACACAATCACACAAGCACAAACATACATAATTATAGAGGTATACTTAAACACATAACAGGAAAAGAATGAAATTTTTAAATGAATGAAAATTATTTTTTAGTTTGTTATTCGTTTTTTTGTTAATTGAGGCAACTATTCCTCCGCATTTTTGTATTATTCTATGTGGTAGTTTCATTTTCTGCTCACGTTTCGCAAGTTTCTTACATTTTCTTCCCTTGGCGGCTTTTTTCCTGAAATCCTGAAAACTATTCTGGGACCGATATTAATTGCCGAGCTTTTACTCTACAAACCTCAATATTCTCTTTCAAATCCAATCAGACGATGGATGTTAAGTGAGATGGAACGTAGTACCCTCGATTTCGCCCAAACGAAGTTGTTTTTTATATTTCTAACTGCGCCTCTTTTCAAAATTAATAATGTCGCAAATAAATTTCGAACTAAATATTTACTTTTATCCTTTTGACGGATTCGTTCAAAGAAATTAATCGAAACTCAATCCTTCTCTTTGTCAGTAGAGGACGCAACAGTTCACCAGATCTTAACAGTTCCTTGGCGACGATAAAATGTTTAAAATATTTCTGGGATGGTTTTATTATTTTATCTCAGCGTTAATCACGAGAAATTGCCGATATATGTATACATCAAGAAAAGGAAGACTTAGTTATGTTCCTTTTAATACTTTACAAAATTGAACCTTTTCCGCCTATATGAAAGGAGCAGTGTCGGATCCAGAGAATGGGCGATTGGGGGCTCTCGCCTCCAAGATAATTTCGCAAAACAAGCGATTTGCTTAGAGTACGAGGAGTAGCTCATATACACACTTACACACATTTGCACTACTTCAACTTTAAATTTGCTGGAATTTTCAGTAGAATTATGGATTTGCCTGTGATAACGTGCGATATGAAACCAACCTCATTGCAAAGAATTGACGGCTAAATAGGGCTTTATTTCTTTCTTCTATCGAGTTTTGTTGGAGCAATGTGGGAGGAGAGGATAAATCCCACAGCCCTCCCCTCCTTATGCGGCAGTGGTACGAGACGGAAATTATCATAGCGGGTCGGTTACCGATCACGAAGCTATATTTTGTTCCGTCGCATTAGACTAAATTGATCACGAATGATGAACGGTCAGAGTGCCGAGAAGGTCGCTTTCCACAAAACATTGATAGTGGTTAAGACATGTGGTGAAATAGGTATGTGATTGAGATTGATTCTTGGAGAAGAAGCATGCACATTCCTCAGCGGCATTAGAAAAGAGCGGTGGCCGATTGATCTATCAAAGAGTCAAGAGAGGAGGGATTGAATGAAAAATAAATGGGATGGGAGAATATATAAGTTTCTTCGATTTGACCTCATCGAAGATGATAGGACCTCACAGATCCTCCATTACCATCAAATTTCTCACGTGCATAAATTATGAATTGCTATTGAAGAATGAACGTAAACACTCTCTCCAGACACGTCTGTGACTCTGCTAGGAATTTTCAACGAGGACAATGTGAGGAGCTATTCAACTGATGAGAAATGATTGCCAACCCGAACTGATTTTACATCTTGCATGACATGGTTTCCTTTTGTTTCTTCCTCGAAATACTTCTTCAAGAAGGAAGATATAATTCCCGCATCATCGGTGCCAAGTCCAGCCCTCCTGATTGAGGTGTCGACGTCGGTGCTTATGTTATCGAAGCGCATAAAATAAACCAACAGATTTCGATGAAATATTTACCGATTCATTCGCACATGCGGTTGGGGAATGGAGCAGAAAATTTGAGGTTTTGTATCATACTGCATTCCCTTCCAACGACGCGCATAAATAAATTTTCACCAAAATAATCTTTACCTTAATACCTACATTTTTTTCCTGGTAATTTCTCTTCTGGTTCTTCTCCTATCCATATTTTCCCCCGCAAATTTTCCTTTTAGAGAAAATCTAATTCAGTTGTCCTCTCCTCTCTGATTTCACTTGGTAGTCCAAATATTTCCTGATTTAGTTCTCGTTCTCTTCAATCACCCTTCGAACNTTGTGTGTGGAACCTCAAAAAACGGACGCGCGCCTTAGTTTCAACATTCCATGCTCTAGAACAAGAGTTGTGCTTAAAGCATTCTGGCTCAGCGAAGCAAGGGTGAACTACATCACTACTCATCCTGCCTAGTAAGCCCCATTCCATTTCCTGGAGTGGTTGAGGATTCTGCCAGCACTTAGGTCGATCATTTTACGGACAGAATGTTGGAATGTTCAAAATGGTTTTTCTGATAAATAAAATTAAGAGAGATGGAAAGGTCACTTACAGAATCATAGGTGAATTTCGATTGAGTATAAAAGTTTCCTAAATGATCGTGATCAAGTTTAGTGTTTAAAAGAGCGTAATAATAAAGGTAATCAAGGCTAATATAGCCTAGAAGGATGGGAAAAAAGTCCAATGAACCTGGAGAGGAGAAGGTGGCGATAGTACAGGAGGTTGGGTTGCTAATTTGCACGGACACTTTTCTTCGTTCTTTCTTACCCTTGATCTTATATATCCCGCGTAACAAAGCCTTTTTTGCTAATGGCTGTACTGCTCTATGTTCGTTCTTCAATGACTTATTTTTTATCTGTAGGAAAACATATTCCAAATAAACTTTAATACTCAAACGTTTAGTGTAGTGTACCATTAGCATTAGTTCATATATTATTAGGATTTTGAGTAAAACAGATTCAAGAGTGCAAGTATATTTACTCATCTACTCGAGAAGGGGCCTTGTTACGTGAGAGCTGAGAATGTCAAAATATAAATAGGCGGAAATATCCCGTGCTATTTTCATGAGTGGGTTTTAATTGTTCTTGTAATTGGACGTTAAAAATTACTTATTCTATGTAGAAGAGTCTCGTGTAAACAAGTATGACTGGAAAATTATCACTTGTATGTAGACTTCAGCGATTTTATCTCTTTAACAGAGAATTTCGTTTACTAATATATTATTACTGACTTTTAAGTAAAAATGGTGAATGGGATGTGTTCGGAACCCCACGACTTCAGTCCTCATACCAAATATTCCGCAAAACCATCTTTGGAAAGGCAGGGATTTATGACCCTCCGAATAACTGCAACATTTTCAAGTATAAGGATCTTAGAGGTTTTAAAAATGTTCGTAAGCCGTAGGTCGGCAGAACTCACGTTTAGAGACAAACGGTAAGCTCCTGATTACTAATTTCTGGGAAAATCCCTATATGCTTTTCAGAGACAATGCCTCCATTATCAAGGGCTCCACATTAGGAAAAAATTTCCATTAAGCATTTTTCTCGACCGTAAATGTAACGGATTTTCTATAATGAATACCAAAGAGCAAAACTTTTAAGGATTCATATCAGTATGGGAGTCAATGGTAGCAACAAAAATACGCGCGCGGTTGTGCAAACCTGGGATTCCGAAGTCGTTAACAGGATAGCGTTGCTGCATTTGGCTTACCACTGTTCTGAAAGGCTCTAATCCTCTCTCGCGCTCTCTATCTCCGCGAAAAATAACGTTCGTCGTCCCAAATACCTCTGCGATGCATCGCTTAAAAATATCAACATCCTCAACACCCTCTTTGGCAGGAAATGCATTTTCCGTTCCGTTTGCGAATGTCTTCAAACGGCGCCGTCGATTGTGTACATCCCATTTCTTAGCGTTCCATTTAGCTTTCCGGCGCTAAGATGGGCTGACATTCCCATTAATGCGCGGTATCTCTCCGGCTTGTATAGGAGTTGCCGGCAAGATATGCGGCCAAAAAATTGTATCGGATCGTTTTAGCTTTCGGAGAGGAAGAATGTTACGCACACACTCTTTTAGAGGCTTTATCTCCTTCGCAGATAGTCTGGAGTCCTCCGGCGGGACACGCCTCTGCTGTTTCTTTCTCAAACATCTTGTGAACATTTCAAGGCTGGCCTAACTGTCTCCGACGGAAAAATGTTTCTCCTTTTCCTCCCCAAAGAAAGAGCCAAGGCTATGAGATAATTTTTCGCTAGGCAGAGGCATTGGAGATGAGTGTTGGTCCGTATCACTATAGCACGGTTCCCGTCATCGTCAGTGTATTCCGGAGTTTTGGCAACAGCTCCCCATTCCCATAACAGTCACCTCCCAACTGTAATCTGTGGAATGTTACATCTGTCGATACAGTAGTGAGCCTCAATCCCTTTCCAGGACTTTTCGTAGTTAACGATTGAGCGCTTGAGGTTGAAACAGGCCTCCGTGCTGAATAAGTTAGTCTGGGTGATTTGGGTAGAGCAGTCATCCGGAAAGTAGAAGGCCGAGGATCGAGTCTCAGTCCTATCAGACTTTTCATTTCTCCTTGGGAGAAAGGCGCACTATTACTAGGCGCACAACCCATGACCCTTTTCCTTGTGTTCTCCTTAAGGGCGCTGGATACAATTTAAACTAGCCATCTTTCGCGCTTCCCGTGTTTATTTCGAAGAAATGCCGCTGTCGAGTTTTTCAAACATGAGGGGCGATGGTTCGAGCGACTTACTGTAGCGCCACAGCTCTTTAGATCTGTTTGCTGCGGAATGCGCTGGACTCGTTGCACGAATTAGACAATTACGGAAATTGTGTGAAACTTATGTACTTGGAAAGTGTTTGGATTAGAGGATAAAGGATTAAGCTAATAAGTACCATATTGATTGTGACTTGCTCGACACTCACGAACACTAGGGATGATAAAGTAACAAACGAGACATGGAATTACGTTATCATTTACTCAGGCTACTACGACACGCGACATTAACTGATTTAGGAAGAAGTACATGCACCCCCTAACGCCCCGAAGGGTAAGTATGTAGAAATGCTTACTCTACGAAAAGCACATTTAGTACTTTCATAATTTTTAATCCCGTTAGCATAATTGAGTCGATTAAGAAACTTTCCTAAATGGTCGCTTGTTTGTCCTTGCGACTCCTTGTCCTATTGTTCGTAACTGCAAATGCTAAAGTCACATAAAATTTCTTCCTATTCATATGGTCCATCAGCCATTCCATTGCCATACAATTTAAATGGGTCTCAATTCCCATTGCATTCTTACAAGAAAATGCATCAACTCGGATTTTAAAATGGTACTGGTCGTCAGGGCGGTTTGTTTACAGGCACAAAATTTCACGAAAGTTTCGTTTATTTTATCGCAATTCTCGCAATCCTGCAATCGGAAGCATTATTCCACGGCCAAAATAAGTCCTCATTCAATTTTATTTCTTTTGGTCCTGTTTAGATTTTCTACGACTATTTTTTCCACTTTAGTTTTGCAACAGAAATAAACCCTGCGATAATAATAATAAACGATAAAAGTGAACTTTACATGTATATCTTAGGAAAAGACTTTGAGACGACTCAAAGTCTTTTCCTAAGATACCCAGAATAGTCTGGGTTCAAACCGGGTGCAGATATATAATTGAAAAGTTGTTCACTATTTGCGCAGAGAAGAAATTGAACTATCTTTAAGTTTTGAAAGTTAGACAATGTTCAATTTTTGAGTTTTAGGCGAACATACAAACAAACAAATTTTGTAAGAAGATTGATAAAAGGGAAAAATGAACTATGCTATCCAGCTATACCAGAGGTCGAAAACCTGCACCCTTAATTCCACGTGCTGCCATGTTTGACGATTAATGAGGTCTTGTAGTCACTTCCTGAAACAAATACCCTATTTAAATAATTTGTTTTCTAATCTTGCTGATGACGCCGAGTGCAAATAAAGCGACAAATATTCTTTTTTAGTTAATCCAGAGAATTTATTCGTTTCTTCGTATACAATTTCAATGTTAAACTATTTGCGTGTAAACAGTACGTAGGTTTGTAAACGTAGGTAGGTAAACGTCTACGTCCTACTTAGGAGCGGCCTGATGCGGCCTATCTTATGCGACCTAACTGTAAACGCGTCCTTCCGATGGAAAAACGTTCCCCATCTCCGAGCTAAAATGAGCAGTATCCTAATTGTTACAGTGGAAAGGTGAAAATAAAAGCACCTCAAGGAACTGTGGAAGCTCGAAAAATAGGTTTGGCAGCGTTTATAATAATATTGGGCTGCTGCGTATGAGCTAAAGCTTATAAGAACCTTCATGGGGATACATCATGTTTTTTTTAGAATCGTACTTTTCACAACTTTAAATTAAAATAGAGGTAGATATTCTGAAAATTTTTCTTCAAGACGCTATTTTTGCCAAGGATAAACGGAGATGAAAAAATGTCGGACGGAACCGGGACTCGAACCCAATTGGGAGACCCGGGTTCGAGTCCCGGTTCCGTCAGACTTTTTTCATGTCCGTTTCTCCTTGGCAACTTTTCCTAGGTGCACGCCTTATCGTGCCAAGTACCTAAAACCCTTTTTCTTGTACGCTATTTTTGATTGGTCGACTTCCTCAACTCTTAGATAACTTACAAAATTTGTTAATAAGTACCATTATAAACCCCTTGCAGGTTGAACCTTAGCACTTCTTTGTAGACCTGCCCTAGGTGGTTTCTGTTTCGGGCCCCGCTAACGTTCCCAGCTTTCGGAGAATCCTTTCAGTTTATTCTCTTCTTCCGGTAAACAGATTGCCTCGTGTCAGAATCCGAAGTCGAAAGTAAAAAAGGCCGAGAAGATCGCAGAAAAACAAGGTCTGGCACGTGGGTGAGATTTGAGCTCCGGGTACGTGGTTAAATAGACATGCTGCCTCACGGAAGGAGAAAATAAACACCTAGGGATGGCCGTGAATGAGTCTTTTAGCAGCTTCGAACATATAGTCCCTTTAGAGAAGTGAGTGCATTAGGCCGCAAGATCTTTCCCTTTCCACATTCCCACAGCTCCCACAATTACAACATTCGATTCATGGTTTATACACTAGACTTCCGGGTACTCGATCTCAAACTTCGTTAGTATGAAATTCTAAAGCAAAATTCCTTTGGATTGGGGTGCCTGCGAAACATTGAAGCAACACCGAAAAAAGAGAAATTTATATTTTTGTTAGATGCTGATAAAGATAATCATTTAGATTGGAATATTAATTGAAAACGGTTAGGATTTGCAGCCTTTTGCAAATTATATAGAGGTGGAAATTGACGATTTTAAGTTCACAATACGCGCGAAACAGTATTTTTAGTTAATTCCAACGATATTCCTAAGTTACGAAGCAATATAAAACAGTCAAACTGCCCTGTATTTTAACAATATTATTTCATTGATAAAAGTAAATCGTTTAAAACAATATGGTTTAAATTATCATTGTTTTATCATATTGCGTATTCCCTTTTTAGCTATGTATATTTAAGGAAATTCTAGATGAATGTTTGAATTCATAAGGTATGTTCTGGAGAACAACAGTATTCGGGAAATGCAGGAATGATACTTGATTACCCTGTTAGCACAAAACCCGAGTATTTTGGGTTCCCTAACAGGAGCAGTTCTACATGTGAGAAAATAATACGGTTGCCAATGTGGGGCAATACTATAGCGAGAGGTGCTGACATTATCGAAGATACTATGTCACTGATGTGTTTAAGATGTTGTTATTGACGAAAAACCACTTATATTTTCATTTTTACCCCGCTAGCCACCAGTGGCGCATGTAATGGGGTTTATTAACAAGTGTCCCTTTCTAATAAATTCCTTTAGATTCTCTAATGCTTTGTTGAGAAAACGACGAATATTTTTTTGTAATTTACAGGCGCACACCACTATGTGCAAAGGTTGTCTTCCCCTCATTCTTGTAATACTCGTTATATATAGATAATATATATGAACGGCTTATGGAGAGCTTAACTAATACTGGTAACGAAGAGAGCTAAAATAGGTGAGGAGATAAAGATCAGAGGGAATTCACAAGCTGAGCATCTGTGCAAGAAAAATTAATGACAAAAATAAAAAGAATTAAATAATTAAACTCAATATGGGAAGGCGTTACCTCGTGGAAGGCCATTACGATGAAATAATTATTTATCTAGAAAATGATACTTGTGAGCAACGGAAATAGGGTTGGTAACTGGATGGTTACCAATCATTCAATGTTAAGGAGTGCCAATACCGGTATCACAGCCCATGTGTATTTATTTAAATTATCGATGATTCCAAAAACGTACGCGAGTTTCATTCTTGGAGCCATAAAGGTCAGGTTTACGAGTGAGCGTGCAGAAATTGGCGGGGAATGCTGCAAGTGCAGACACACTGATTTCATCAATTGGTGGCCATGAGGAAGCTACTATATAAGGGAGGAGGAGTGGATCGAACAGTCTTTTTTTCGCTTTCATTTCCCTCATGCTCAACGAACAGATTTCCTTCTGCTATCAACACATGGCGATTGTTTTGACACGAGCCTTCCACAAAGAACATTCGATGGGTCCCCGTCTTCGCAAAACAAACACTCGACGAATTAGATCATCGGAATGCTTGGAATCATTGTTTCCTTCAGCAAGCATCGCAGCTTCCTAACCACTCTACACGAAAATAGGTTGGTTCTTAGCCTCGGGGCAAAATTCTGCAGAAACTTTTGAGTCAGGAATTCCACGGAATTGGACGTTTCTTACAATTTTATTTACACAGAAGAGAGTATTCTGAGAGAATACTTCTCTCAGAGTCTTAATTGTTGGAAGTTTTTCCTACTCAAATAGATCGAAAAACAGTGGGCGACTACATACTCAATGGACTTTATTGGACTCGATTCCCATAGATATCCTCAAAATTCGTCTCCAGTATTTTTTTAATTAGCACGAAAGTAACAAAACAAATGAATTTTAAATAGGTAAATAGTTAGTCATCTGAAAAACACATTCTTGGCAGATAAATAACAACGATGGTGTGTGTATGAAATTAAGTTGATTTTGATACCGAGAAATGCCTACTTTCTTAACCGGCAGACCAGAGAACATCGTTACAAAAAATTAGCAACAAATTCCCAATCTTCTGTAAGAAATCACTGACCTAGATAAGTTCTTTCTCTACTTTGTTGCATTGCAGTTACTCTGTTCCAGGGGCAGTCAACCATTTGTACATCGTGCGTCAATGATTCCACTTTTGATTGTAAAAATAACTACGAAAATAGGCAACAGAGTAGAGTCACTATCACGCCTCTGAAGATGCACTCTGGGAGTGCGAAACGCGCGTTAGACTCAACTTTCCCGTTTTTGGTGGTTTTCTGGATTTTGTGACTTCTGTTACAGTTTGCCACCAGCGGCACTCCATTTATTCACGAAAATAGGCCATTAATTATCATAAACTAGCCCTCTCTTCTTCACTGGTAGGTTAATTTATACATATAATTAGCATTTTTGTGTATGCATTCATGTATATGCGAATGAGTAACAAATTTTATTTTAACGTTTCTCAATTTACTGCACCCTACACAATTGTGCTAAGAGCCACCTTTGGCGAACGTGCTATAGGTTGGCTCTTTGGTGAAGATTTTAAAAGTTAATTTCTTTTGCGATGAATATATTGCATCAGCTCCCGCCATTCACGTGCGAGAAAACACGATACTAAGAGAAAAACAGTGTCTTCCTAATGTTAGATAAAAGTATAAGTATTAAAGGAAAGGAAGGTGTCTTTGTAGATTGAAAACCTACGGAAAATCCCAACCAAAAGTATAAGTGTTGATGAAACGTTTGCTGTCAATTCCCATAACTACCACGCTGATGACGCATCTCCATGCTCTCAGTTCGCTCTTTTCTGTTTCTTTCCTTTTCTGCTATTGCTTTCATTTCCGAGATAGATATCGAGGTCGAAGCATTAATTGCCTCTCGCAGCCATTTTTCATGGCCTCTCATTATTCCATCTCGGCAGCAATCAGAGATATTGATTAATTTCTGGTCCCATTAATTTGCCTATCTTAGTTTTTCCCGTTACTTCAATTAAACATTTCTCGATGAAATGATTCCTCTTTTCTCTTGATTTTTAATCATCAACTGACTGTTACCGTAATTTTATCGCAATCGTTGGCGCCATTTATAGTAACAGGTGAAACAATGGTAAAGAATAGAGATTGAAGTACTCTTTAAGCCATAAGGAGTTTGTACCAAAGCACACGCGGTGTCCAAATGAAGGAAACCGACATTCTGGGCAACCAAGAATGACGGGTTTTCTTTCCATTTCCACGATGATATTCAAATCCCACCCAACCGATTTTTTCAAACGCCCAGTGTTTCTTAAGAAATTTGAAGGCAACCATCTCCCGCTTCCTAAAAAAATACCTTTAACATATTGCTCATATTGAATGTGTATCGTGTAAAATAGTCCATTTTGCCTTAATCTAATAATATTCAAGAATTTTCAAACTGTTTCCCCTCCATGGCAAGCCCGGTACAGCTACATTTTTTCGTCGCCAATTGTAATTTCTCATTAACTTTTAATTTAAACTTTCCTTATCGAATATATTTATCTAAACGTGCATTTACACTGTTTTTTTTCCTTCACGCGGCAATTTTTCTTATTGTTTATGTTTTATTTGTTGTAGACAACTCTCTTCTTAATCTCCTTTATTTCTTCTTGTTAAATTTTAGTTGCTACTGTCAGTAAGTTTCGCCGATGTTTTCACGTCCCCTTCTTGCTTTTTTACGGTGGGTATTAATCTTTTTATTTGTGTAGATTTACATTAAGTTAATCAGCAAAACAGTTTTCTCTTTCGTTTCTTATATTTCTGCTTAACTCCCAAAAATTATCCAATTTTTTATCCGATTTGAAATATTTTCAAGGAGAGGTCCACAGGTTCTTTTCATCGCTAATGCTCGGCATTTTTTCTCCCTGAAAATCTCCCGGATATAAGAGCCGGGTTTCACTTTCGTTTGGAGTCGCTTTAGTTCTTCTCTGCATGTAAAGTACACTCTCTACCTTGAACGAAGGATCCTCCATTTACTCCTTCCATTTCGCGGAAGATGGTGCGGGAGAAGTGAAGACATATTCCACTGAGCGATTATGGTTTTCCAACCCACTTCAAATGAATGCCCCGAAGACGCACTTGCATTCCATCTTCGAGGTCTTCAACCTTCACTCCGAAGTCTTTCCTGCCAGCAATGCCAATTTACGAATGTAAGGAAGGTGCAGGCACGCAAAATTTTTCGCCACGGCTTTCTTTCCCCCAAGAAAAATTCGGCAGATAATACACCGTATACTTACTTCTTATCCACCAATTCAAAGATAAGTATACGATAGATAAATCAGAAGTAGTATTTTTTGGGAGAGTTTCGGCAGCTGAGGTCATTTTCACACATGGACTCCCACTGAGAATCGATCCTGGGACCGCTTGGGAATTTTAACATTCATTTGCCCTTTTAAATCAAAAGTTTGCGAATTAAGTTTTATTTCGCTCAATAATCTCGCTCCTGGCATAATTGTGCCCACCTCCTCCATTAAAATACAAATATTCGGATTCCTCTTACCGAAGCACACATAAGGGAGCAGAAATTTGTTTCCTTTTTTTCCAAATATTCTGGAAAGATTTATTTCCTCACGGGAGCATACATGCGAGCGGAAATTTGTTCGCTGCTTTGGCGGGCGTCGAAAGGAATTATAATACTCTCAGTTCTCGCTCTTTCCCAAAATAGGACGGTACAATTTTTTCGACTTCGTTGCCGATTAAATTATTTTGTTTTCTCCATCTTCTCGTTCCGAAACTCCCTGAGTCATCAGGTAATATAGATGAAAATCAAAGTCAGGTCGAGATGTATTGGATATTGATCAGAAACTGACCAATCGACAACGCCTAAGATATGCTTCTTATCATATTTTTTTTATCGTTGGTGTTTCATCCCAATAAAATCAATGTCCTCTGCAGTAGTGTATTTAAGAAGTTGGCCGACAACGGTGGTGGAGTGTTTAGCGTCTTAAGCTACGAAAGCCAAGGTTCCGGGTTCGAGTCCCTGTTAATCGGAGTTAGCCCCTAGTTGAGGCATGGATGTTTCTGTTCCTCTTCTATTCTTATGGTCCTCCGATAATCGAATAAGGATCGAATCAGAAAAAGAGTGATTTTTGCCGAAGTGAAAACCGAAACCGAACCAAAAAATTAAAATTCTCAAAGCCAAAACAAAACAGTTACTTATTCCGTTCCAAGCTTCGGTTACCATTTCAATGAAGTGAAAATGGATGGCGTTATACCAATTATGTGAAACAGCCGCTTGAAACTAACTAAAATGAATGCCTTGTACAGTGAAACTTCGGTCTGCGAGTAACTTTGTTTACGAGAGCATTGCAAGACGAGCAATTCATGGTGTATGTATACGTTGTTTTGTCTGCCGAGGGCCACCTGATCATTACTTCCCTATTAATCATTATTATGCATATGAATATTTTTAGGCTTTGGAACGAATCATGATCATCCGAGTTTCCATTATTTCTTACAGCGAAATCGCTTTGAAATACGAGTGCTTCAGATTACGAGCACGTTTCCGGAACAAATTATGCACGCAATCCTTTTGACGTATTTAAATACATACCATTTAACATTTTAATTATCCTTTTTTTAATAGCGTAAATTATATTCTAAGATGTACGAAACCGAAAACAGCAGCGCATAAGAGAATAACATACGGAATAGTGTTTAATGCTAAGTATTTTAATACCAGGACCGAAAAACATAAAACCGGTTTGGCGTTGGCAAACGGAGCGAAACCGGAACCGAATAGAAATAGTTTTTTCTTTTTTTTTTGAACCGGAGCAAAATCAGGAACGAAAGATATTACAATTCGAAGCCTTATTTTCCTCTGCAAAGGTCCCAGATTGGATATTAGTGGAAATCTTAAATCAATAAAATAAACAAATAATCTATACCCTGGGGTATTAGCGGTCGTTCTTCATCTGAACGGGAAAGATGTTCATAGGAAATACAGCTTAGAGATGCAATTTTTTTTTCTACGGCCCATTAGGTATAAAGGTAGTAGAGAGGTAACAAAGATTGTCTGCGGATCAGTTACAATTGAATAACGTTTCCCATGATGGCCGAGAGTAACCATTGAGATTTTCTAACACGTGAGTGACCATAAACGCTAGTGTTTCCTGAAGCGATGGCCACTTATGACCAAGGACACTCGTTACGTGTTATAGATTCCACGGATTGGTGCTTCCCTTAACGGGACGGTGATCTTACGTCAGTTCTCTATAGGATTGGGTGTAACCACTTCGCCAAACGTTTATAGCCTTGCCCTCGGAGTCATCTGGGTATCCGTTAAGACGGTGGGCGGATAGGCTCTGGAGAAAGAGGTGAGAGACCTGCAGAGAAAAAAAGAGGAAGGAATACGCTTCAGAATTCCTAAACATTCGCTTGCTCCAAGGAGATGAATGTCACTAAGACTGGCGACAAACTACAGTGATGTCTCTACTTACGAGTCTAAGCAGTTTCCTGTCGCAGTTCGCATCTCAAAATTCGGTTTCCAATAGTATCCTAAGTCAATGTTCTTAGTCAATGTTTCCTAGTTAATTCTCCTTTTAATCTCAACCTTTAAAAAATTAGCTAGTAAAAGTCCTGGACAGAGAGTTAAGCCTCACTAAGACGGGGAGAGATAACAGGGACTATTTTAAGTAGATTCAATAAGGATTTCACAGGATGAACGCCATTAATGAAACACACCCGTAAACGAGTAGTTTTCTCACGGCCACGACTAAGATTGATTGCGAGATAAAAGTAATAAAATATATATTTTACTTCTTCTTATATCGAAAGCCATGAAAATGTGTGTATCCTTTTCACCAAGGTAATACGCCATGAGCCTCCGGTGTTAATGAAGTGGAAAAGTTACAATTTAAATTCAAGTTTTTCAGCGTAGTTTTCTAATGATTCTTACCATGGGAATCCTCCAACGTTATGATAGAATCACGTTGAGTACGCTATGACAGAATGTATAGAACGAAAGGGAAAGACGAAAATTTGCGTAACACCATCTCGATGCGAACATTTTTAGTTAGAAAACTCGTTTTTCAAAATATAAACTAAAAATTCATTGATAAAAGTTGTCCTTTCAGTAACAATGAACGTAAAAAATGGATGTTAGCAAGAAAATAAAAACAGCACTTGCCCTATTATTCTTTAAATGAACTCGTGAATGAAAAATACCTAATTGTAACTTCTATGTATTGTGAAATCTTAGTTTTATTCCATATGTAATTGTATCCTCAATATGTGAATGATAAATTTCTTTTCCTTATGCATGTACATTACTAATCATCTCCTTCACCATGTACCTGCGTGAAAGGTAATGTTGCAGGGCATATCGGTTTGCAGTAAGATACATGCTCTTTGACACATCTAACATATGATTGTGTTATCCACGGACTAATTAGAAAATATTAGATTATTAATATATAGAAAAAATACATAGATGAGATTTTACAAAAAGAAACCGAAAGCTTCTATACAATACAATATTCTATTACAATAACCATCGTCTTATGTAAATACAATTTAATATCAACGTCGTGTACATATTTATGTATCCTATGCCAGTGATTTCCGTAAAAACACACGTGAAGTCGATGTTTCATTTGAGTGCCAACCTCTTGTCCATTCAGATTATTTTATTAGAAAAAACGGTCGAAGGAAACCGCGAGAGGTACCATAAGGAATAAGATTTAATAGAGATTCTTATTTTATCATTGAAAGTAGATTTATATTTGAAATCAAGAAAGCTTGGATAAAATAAAATTTCGAAAAATTTCCGAAACAGATGGTAAATGTTTACGCTGCAAAATTTTCGTATACATAGTAAAATTTTGTATATTTTTGCTGTAAATTTTCGCTTTAACAGCAGCTCTGACGCTATTACAGAGTTTATTTTCGTGGGTATCTGAATCGGCGGTGTTCGCCACGCCAATTGACAAGAAGAACGAAGAATATCCGATACATTTAAAAAACAATGTAAAATTATTGTATGTAATGTAATTATTGACACTTTCGTTCACAAAACCCAAGAAAATTGCAAAAAGGTCCGGACTCGGCGAAGATCGAATTCTATTGTTGGAACTTCGTGGATTTGTCTCAGCGACGAAAAGTCTTGTCATACTTTGTTAAATTAATTGTCAGGACTGATGGAGAGGCGGAGCAACAAAAATGACTCAATTTAGAATGTGGGGAGAGAAACCAACCAAAGATGAGTAGACTTACCGATAAACATGTAAAAGATTACTATCTTCTTGGAGTACTAAAAGAAATGAGTTTCTCTCAACTCTATGTCGCCTCTCGTAATATGTTGTTTTTTCTTTCTTAAGAACTACATCAGAGAATTTTAATTCACATTGTTCCATTGATCACCAATCGACTCAGTAACTCGAATCAACCCCTAATTATATATCGTATAGATCCCCGCGGGGTTGATGTGTGTTTAGTAAGAAAAGCAGTACAGAAACATAAAGCAGCAACTCATAGTTGAGAGAGTCCTCACGAACCTCTCTCGAGACAATGAGGGTCTCCGAATTTACAGGTAAGTCCAATAACATAGGTGACAATCAAAGACGAGTTGCTTTAATCTGCTCATCATTGATCGGTCTCCGCGTCCTAAAAGACGCAATTTTACTTGCATTACCTCCTCAGCCGTGAAGATAAATTTAAGGTATACGACAGAAATAGTTGCCCGAGTAGAAAATTCTCGCGAAATCTTACGGATCTTGTCATTGACCCCCAGGCTTGAGATCGCGTTTTCCTAAAGATTTATATATTTTCTCCTCCGGCTTTCTACTACGAACAAATCTAACGCTGTTTTTGGTTATGGAAACACGTCCAGAAATGTTACCGTAATTTTCATGGAAAGGGTAGCAAAATAATTATCCATCCAATCAGTAATCCTCTTCAGCCAGTAATGAAATCATCCCGATGCTTTCAAACCTTGCGGGGTCGGCTGGTCATTTCGAGCCTTCTATGAAAACCGTGAAATCACTCTTTAATACTAAGACCGCGCGATTCGGAGATGAATCCTAATCCGGCGAGGAACCCGTAATCCTTTCTTGTTATTGACCCCAGGATTCCCGCCACGATGACGTAACGATTCGAATGGGGACCTTGAGGAGAAGAAAGAGCCGCAGTTGAATGGGCGCGCGGAAAGACGATCAAGAATGTTCCTAATTAATTCCTCCGAGACGATTAATGGAGTCGGACTGGGACAGAAAACGACGAAAGGCACACGCCGTTCACTCGAGGGAAATTCGGATAAAAATAGGTACTTGGAGATAATGCGCGCCAATCAAGGACAGCGCGTTGGCGGACGAAAAACAACCGCCGCTTTGGAGGGAGAGATTTGAATTCTCGGAGGAGTTTGCGAGTCACAGCGCTTCTTCTGTCGTTCCTCGTTACGTATTGAATGCGGTAAGAGGCGATGTGATTGCTTTTCAAATAAGATTGATGGTTGGGGGCTAACGAAGTGACTTACTCGGAAGCATACTCGAGGGAAGAGAAGGGATAGACTCGCTATTGCTCGTAAAATCCAAGGAGTGCGCTCATGGTATTTAGCTTCTCTTCTTCATATCGCAGAATAAACAAGGAAAAAAGGGTGTTGATAGGCAAAAAATAACTAAAGTTTTTCATTGCCATAAAATTGTAATACTTTCCTTAGAAATAAATGTAGCTTTACTGAAACTGCGAGATAATAATTGAGATATAGGTGTATTTCCATAGATTTGAAAATTTCTAAACTCAAGAATCTACACTTATTTGACTCACTTCAATCAATCTCTCTGGTAGAGGTCTACTTTGATTATTTAAGGAAAAATAATATGGCTGTCTTTCTTATTTGCAAATGGCGGCAGACAGCAAATTCGAAGCTGGTAGCTAATAATTAATTTCACTCTCATTTTTTACTTCAATTATACAGATTTTTCAAATTAAGGGCGAGGAAGAAGGTAATTTTTTATATCTCGTGCCGTGTTTGAATTCGCCGATTAATGGAGTTAATTAGTGATAATGATTGATTGAAGAGTTGAAGCCAACTAAAAACGTTTCGGATGTACGCGTGATACTTCTTTGATCGGAGGAAATATAGTTCTTCCTTTTGAAGGAACTTGAAGATTTTCATATACTTTCTACGCGTAATAATTAAAAGTTTCGAGATGATGGAGGTAATATACCTATAAATTATTTTTCATTCAAGTAGAAGCTACCACATATATAATGGATTTATACAGAAAGTAAATGTTGTCATTTGAATCAATTAATTACTATTTTTGGCAACAACTGTAATAATTTAATAAGTCTGCAATGAAATCACCGTCGAAAATGTGAAAATACAAATATTTCTCTATTCTCTTACAAATATGTCTCTATTTTCTATCAAAAGTATCTCTATTGTGAAAGCTTGGTTAATCTAAGTCAATTTATCTAATGTTAAAACAAAAAATTACTTAAAACTAAAACTACTTAAAATGAAGAGCATATTCTGAAATGTTCAAAAGACCTGCACTATCATATATATAACGTAACAACGACTTTCATTCTCTTTTCCTTTACCATTATGAATATAACTTGTTGTCGATAGTGATTTCCTGTCGCAGTTCGCATCTCAAAATTCGGTTTCCAATAGTATCCTAAGTCAATGTTCTTAGTCAATGTTTCCTAGTCAATTCTCCTTTTAATCTCAACCATTAAAAAATTAGCTAGTAAAATTCCTGGACAGAGTTTTAAGCCTCACTAAGACGAAGAGAGATAACAGGGACTATAAAAGTATCTCTATTGTGAAAGCTTGGTTAATCTAAGTCAATTTATCTAATGTTAAAACAAAAAATTACTTAAAACTAAAACTACTTAAAATGAAGAGCATATTCTGAAATGTTCAAAAGACCTGCACTATCATATATATAACGTAACAACGACTTTCATTCTCTTTTCCTTTANTTAAAACAAAAAATTACTTAAAACTAAAACTACTTAAAATGAAGAGCATATTCTGAAATGTTCAAAAGACCTGCACTATCATATATATAACGTAACAACGACTTTCATTCTCTTTTCCTTTACCATTATGAATATAACTTGTTGTCGATAGTGATTATTTGTTTTTCATATAATATACGGGTAATCATATATAACATCATATCATATAAAAGTCTTTTCTCTTATTGTATCAAATCCCACTTTTCTCTCTATCCTTACATATTCCCATGCTCCACTCTTTGCTGACGCAGATCGTGTTGCAGGGAAAATCACAGATGTGTCGACACTTCTTCGATGAGTTTATTGAGCAACTGAGATAAGCCCGTGACTGCTATATCTCTTACGTCAGGTCTGCCCAAATTTCTAGTAGTACGAGCTACTTTCTACCGGAGCGAGATGGCCAATTACACATGTTTGGGGATTATTAGCATCTGGGTTCGACATAACAAGAGAAACATCGAAGTTATCAAAAGGTAAACCAAGCAAAATAGGAATTTATAAACTGCGATGATACGAAGGTATAACTTTTGAGCAGCGTTCATAAAAGTAAAATATATAAGTCACGGCAATAATTTTTTCATAAAAATCGAAAAAATTAAATTATTTTACTTTTAGTACCTATACAATTGGTAGATACATCTGTTTTACTATTAAGTCACTAGAATGATGATGAAATACACGTAATTGAGGCATTAGAAGCGGCATTTTCCGCACAAACATTACTAGAAGAAACACAAAACTCAGAAAATCCCCCCTCTATTCTCCCAGAAGAAGTAACAGAGGCCATCAAGAAGATGAAGAATGGAAAGGCAGGAGGAGCTTATGGAGTTTTAGCAGAATATCTGAAACTTGGTGTTACAGAAATTTCTACTGTCCTAGCGCAGTTATTCACTAATTGTCTCAGACAAGGGAGAATTCCGAAGGAATGGAACCATGCAAAGATTGTCCTTTTGCACAAGAAAGGAAGCAAGGAAGATTTGAAGAACTACCGCCCCATCAGCCTCCTTCCTGTTATTTACAAAACGTTCATGAGAGT
>KZ309118.1:161588-236052 GCA_000376725.2 Ladona fulva | reverse complement strand
CCCGATCCGACAGTGAGCGTAAAATAAGAGAAATAGACGCGAGGACAAGTCGTTTTAGAGACTCTTTTTTTCCGCGAACGATACGCGATAATAATAAATTAAAGAAGTAATTCTACTCTTGGTGTTTACACCCCCTGCCACACGCCGGAAGACGGCTTGCAGGGTACTTATGTAGATGTACTAAACCAAGGGGAAAAATTTGAAGCTTAAGTTTGTCATCTTAACCGACCTTCCCCTATATGTAGAAGCGTAGCCAGGTTCAGGTAGGGGGGTCCGTGTGGTCTGGATATAGATTTTTTTAAACTTTCTAGTTAAACGATTCGTCATTCATCCACTATCAATCAAAAAAATGTTTCTTCATACAGTAAAAACGACGAAAATAAAGCAATAAAACGGGAGGATCTCTTTGCTGACCGTATTCCAACTATGACTTTAAAGGTATGAAGAGAATGGACCAAGCAATCAACAAACTAACCAACAATCAAACCGATCTAATACAGCAATAGTCCGCGTTCCTCTAGTCATCCCATCCTCAGCTGTGGCAAAATTAAGCATACTGCAGAGGATCTCTTTTCGTTTTAAGGTCGAAAGCACGTTTCTGATATTTAAAGAGCAAACTAATTGTTCCTTACTCTTTTTTAACGTGCAAGAAATAGAAAGTTTTTGCTGCTTAAATCGCTATCCAGATTATATCGCGGTTTTTCACTCTGTCCCCTCGAAAGCGTCTTTAGCGGGTTTTACTGTAGACACGCGAAGTTGATTATTATAATAGATTAATTAGTTAACTTTATTACGAAGGGTTGTGATTAAAATCATNTACACATATTTTTTTTCTTTCATGGCAAAAACGTGCGTTTACCTGAGCGAGGATGACATTGGAATATTTTCACATGATTCAGGTCTTCTTTAATTCCGTTTATCAATCCGAGATAGCACGCGCCTGCAGGGAATTCCCTCCCGTCATTATTGAGCATAACGGCGGGTTGACAGTAGACATAAATAGCTATATCTTTTCAGGGTTGAGTAAATTGTTTGAAAATATCACTTAACACGAACAGAATGAATGGAAAAACCAATACAAAAACCAGGTCCCTGACACCTCGATAGTGGAGATTCTGTCAAATGATTCCTTATTCAAAAAGTTGGTTTTCAGCAATGCAGTAAATCAGTATCTTTTATTTTGGCCTTTGTTAGCAACCCTTATCCAAACATCCAATTAAATGTCCTCTAAGAGTTATTTCCTTCTCGCATCTTAGTGCTAATAAAAATTGAGTAATCGAACAAAGAATAACTGCAGCTTACAAAGCAATGCTTATTTATCGTCTCATAGAAAAACGAATACAAGCATACGTTTTTTTTTTGATATTCTGAGTAACACACGTTACTGGAATTTTGCATGGTATATATGTATACATGATTGTTTCCATTTTTGGTAGATTTTGGGCGGAAATTTTCCACCCCCTAGATTGTAGGCAATATTTTGGATTACTCCATGGCTCTCAGGTCATGGACAAATCCTGGCTACGCACCTGATATACACGTACATACGCCAATTATATCAAATATAGCATAAGCAATTTTCAGTCAGCTTTTTCTCTCTATTCTGAATATGCGAGTAACATGTATATTGTATTTCTGCGTTGAGCAGGTAATTAAGAAGAACACACATCATCTCTAAATTTCAGTGGTACCCCTATTCTTGTGTGTCCTCTTTCCCGCGACGTGGGTTTTTCTCCATCAAACATCATCTGGAGATATCCTTTCCGGAAGACTAAATTAATCATTGTAATGACGACATAATGACTTGGGTGGAGGAGATGCCCACTCCTGACTAACATCGGCTAATTAATGGTCAAATATTAACTCCGCAAATAATTAACGGATGGAGGGGATAATCGAAGAAAAAATGCTATATTTAAAAAATTTCACTGTGGCGAATCGAGAACCGTGACTGCCTCCGACAATGGGCGAGGGAAGTGAAGTCACCACCTCCTCTTCTAGAATGGGTTAGGATATTTGCCCGTCCCGCCTTCCAAAATTCCGACAATCTATTCCTTTCTAAGCCAACGCCTTGTTCCTCATCCGCTTTGCACTCCACGGTTTGTTTGGGCAATCGAAATTTATGCTTCCTTTGTACGTGACTCAAATATTTCGGTACTCTCGCATCTTAGCAGATGTTTTTCATGTTTAGCTCCGTTGTTATGCCTTCATTTCTAATTTTGTCTTACCTCGTGCTCCTTCGACTGATTTCAAAGGTTTCATCCTTGTCTCCCGTAACCTTCGTTCTTTCGTTCTTGTTAGACATCGCTTCCTTAGAGAAGTCGATAAAATTTATAAAATATGGGTTTTATTTCTTTCCTCGTTTTTTGCTTAAAGACCCGGTTTTATCTCCTCGCATAATCGGTTAATTACCCAGTTTGAAGCTAGCCACTTTTAAACAACTACAAAAATAATTGGAATGGTCAACTGGAAATGATTCACAAGCTAACGTGTATCCTTTCCTTTGACGATTGTTATTCATCCAATCAGTTCCATAAGGGAAACAGACGGACCCTTTATTGGTGGAGGTTCATGTGGGCCTCTCTTCCATCTAATATCGTATGTCGTTATTATATACACAATTACCAATTAAAAACAAAAGGAAAGAGCAGAGTGGAGTGTGGGAAAAATCTTAGAAACTTGAGGTTGACTAAGAAAAAACCGGCGTTGCGGAAAAACACCCATGAAGAAGGAGGCAAAAAAACCACTAAAACACAGAGGATAAAAAAATTAAATATATAAACGCAATTTTACAACAAAATACAGCCACCAAAAGTTATTGACCTTTTTTGAAGAACATTCATAAGAACACATGGAAAATTAACGCATGAAAGGAATACTACACAAAAAAACACTTTTGAAGTAAAAACACTTATATTAATAAATAACGTCTATATTTTGGGAGAAATTGAGAAAAAGAAGGGTGTCGTCTTTCATTTAACCCATCGTCAATGTAAAAAAGTGAGTAAAATAATAATAAAAGTTGATATAAGTCGGTGAAATTGGAAAAAATAATTGTGGATTTCAAAAACCTAAGTGAAGCTTAGGAAAAAAAACATCCATAGCAGGAATACACCCACAAAGAAGGGGTGTGTGAAAAACATGCACAAACAAATACGTTTCTTTCCGTAGTTGCAGTAATGTACTTAAAATAAGTAAATAAATAAAATAAATAAATAACGTCTTTATTTTGGGCGAAATTGAGACATTTTAAGTCTCACCTTCCATTTCACCCATCGTCAATATTAAAAAAGTTATAAATCGATAATAAAATCAAAGAGTTAATAAATCAATAATAAAAGTTAACTTAAGTTCAATTAAGCCTAAATTGGAAATATTTAATTGTGGATTTAAAAACCTAAGTGAAGCCTAGGAAAAAATATCCACAGCAAGAAAACAGCCACATAGAAGGGGGGTGTGAAAAACATGCACATACCTACTGAGAGTAATGACTAAGAGATTTAAAAACAGGTGCCCTTATGGCACACTGGAAATAAAAACATGATTAAAACGACAAATCAAATTACACAAATAGCATCAATTAAAGAAACTTAGGATTAAAATAATGTCGTTTTACATAATTCAAATAAATTGAAATTATCTAGTGAATAAAAATGACGATTCCAGCCTGGAGTATTCGTCTAATGATCAATAAATATACCAGAAACGGCAATCTTCGTCATACCCTTCCGTATTTGAGAGAAAGTTCTGAAAACAAATAGAGATAAAGAAAGCGGAAGATAAGATAGTATTCATGACAACGTGCCTTATGTTGCTACCTTCCATATTGTTATAAAATTAATACGAGTGAAAAAATCAAGCTCTGAAGCATAGGCGGTAGAATAATGGCAAAGAACTAACTTGATAGTTAACGCTCTGATCTAAAGAGTCTGAGGAAGATGAGAAATGTCAATATATTTAAAAACTATGCCTGTGTGTCATAATAATACTCAGCCCGAGTGCTGATTGGAATTTTAACCTCTCCAACATTTGCTTCCTGTCTCTGGAGAGGGCTTAAGGGTTACTAGGGAAGATTCGGAGTGAGATAATTTGCCCTAGGTTTCCTCTCTGAGCTGTAAGTGGAAGAGGTCTCTATGTAAGTGATGCAAAATGATCCTAGAAATAGGAAATTTTCAATTAGGAGCGAAGAGAATGAATGTCATTCTTCAGCATCACGCATACCTTGTTAACTTTCATATTATCATAGCCACGAAGAAGAGTCTCATACGAATGATACATTATCCTCCGCACCGAAAGACAAACAAAGGGAAAGAAATTATTTGGATATGTTTGCAGGAATGTTAAAAAAGCATCCTGAGGTTATCTTTGTGCACATTATTTGTCTAAGTAACGTTGCTTTACGTCCAAGTATTAACTAAAGATACTTATAAATAGTTCAATATTCTTTCTATAACTATGGTTGCATTAGCTGAAATTGCCATGATGCGACGGCTTATATTAAGATACTTACTCAGGCCAAGTGTAAAAATTATTATTGAGTTTTTGTTTTTCCACTTTCTCCACTCACCGGAAGGCTATCGATTTCTTTCAGACTTCGCCATTTCCATTTCCATTTCTCCTCGAATCATTTCTAAAAACTATCGATCGCTGAAGGGCATCCTCTGCTCTTTGGATGATTGAAACGTGCCCGGATAATGTGAATTCAATTTGAGAGCATTCCAGATGTATATTTATCCCAATTTTAAAACATTCATCCTCTACTTGTCTGAACTTTTCATTGTCTGTAAAGTGCTTAGCCCGGAGGCCGGTTTGAATCTCATCCGCTATACTATTAGCTATCGAGAGCTAGAAGAGGGGAATGAGATACACTAGGCATTATGAGGAGTGCGGTATTTTGTAATTGCTTTCTTCACCGATCCAGAATGCCGTAAGAGGAACAATTCCACGTTATTGAAGCCCGATCACTCTACGAGTAATATTTTTGGTAGCATTCCGTAAAGGAAACCATAATTAATGCCATTATTTAGGATCTTTCGTACCTCAGTAGCTTTCATCATCATGTGAACAAGGCTGAGTCAAAGTAAGCGAAGATCTTTTCGTTACTTCGTTATTTTAGGTTATTAGCATAACCTTTAGTCCGCTTCGTATCCGTCATCGATGGAAACGGAGGAGCTGTCGAAAATAAGTCAGGTTTTAGAGCCCTGCCGATACGTTACTATCACACAGATGGGAAAAATTAATGCGGAGGTGTGTCCAACGTTACACCCTCCATCCTCCACCAACATCGGTGCATTTGACCTCCGCAACGCCCATCTCTCACCTCCATCACCGCCTTTACTCCCACATTTGAAAATCTCTTTCTTTACTGCCTCTCACGCCCACTCCGGCCCACGATGAGGATGCTTCTACTTTTTATTTTTCAAGGGCGCCCTGAGGTGGGAGCCGTTGAAATATCAATCACTGATTACACTCCAAGACATGACAAACCGCAGGACCCGTAGTAAAAGCTCTCGCTATTATCTCAGATAGTGCTTCTGATTTACTTCTGTTAATTATTTACTTCACAATGTCCTAATAGTCCCTTCATTTCACAACGTGTGAGTGAATTGGCAATTACATTGAGTAACATAAGAACTAACGGACATACAAAAACAGATCATATCAGGCAAATATTTTCGCCATGAAGGCACTGTTATGCTTGTTTGATAGTGATTAGTCTGACGAGGATACCAAATATGTAATATCATCATCTTGTATGCTACTGAAAACGCTTTGCAAGGCGAAAAAATCAAGAAGATTCCATGAAGGTCCGTCACTACAATGTGATCGTTACAGAGACGCTTTCTGGTTTTCCGTGTGCACTAAAAATACCCTTGCTGCTTTCATTCGTATTCTTTTTACTACGTCTATGCACATGTTATTTATAAATATGCATTTTTTTATTGCCTATCTTGTTCATGGTTGTAATAGTGCGAAACCTACTCGGGTCTGTGATGCTGAATATAATTTCTAAATGCGCTGAAATTAATTATCTTTAGTTAAAAAAATAAGTTTTTACTTCTTAATCTGTTCCTTTATGACTAAAATTGGCCATGTGAGGATAAGTGTGTTTGGCTTTGTGGGATTTGTCATGTGAGCATTTATATCTCAGGGTTTTTTTTCTGTAGGGAGTTGTCTTGAGGGCTTAAGTCCGGTCACGCCTAACTCCTTATCTTTCCTAATAAGCCTCAATACCTCTTCAAAGCTTTTCATCACTAACTGTGGAGAATGTTTCAACCAGACTAAAGTGAAGACTTTACGGACATATAAACATACCAAACAATATGAAATCACATCACCCAACTTCCTTGTAGAATTCAAACGAACCGGTTTACATTAATATTGGAATGAAATATAGCAACTTAAACTGCAATTAAAATTTGGAGTTTTGGTTTTAGCTACAATCCTGAGTGTCATCTCCGATATAATGCAGGGTTGACCGCTCAACATTCGAGAGGTAACGATATTTACACTATGTTTGGCAATTTGAGCTAAGTGTAGACAAATGTTCAGTAGTTCACTTCTTCGAAAGAAAATCTATTATTAATGATCATTCGTACAGTCTTCGTGAAATAAACTTAATAACAGTGGAATCGGTGAAATGTCCTGAAGTAACCCTTACGAGTAACCTAGTACGGAGTACCTATATGCATAGTATATGTGGAAGAGCACCCAAGAAACTCGGCTTCGTTTAGAAAATAGTTGTTCAGAGCAAAGAAAATGTTCGCTAGCGATGTTATTTTGCGTTAGTAAGGCCTCATCTTGAGGATATGTGTAGTGTATGGTACCCTTCCGATAGGCATTGTATTCGGGAATTAGAAATGGTACCGCGAAAGGCGACGCGATAAGTGAAGAACTGATACGATCAATCAGTGAGCGTTACACAGAGGCTTAAGGACGCATGATGGGAAGCTTTAGAAGTTAGATGATTTTAACAAAGGATTAATTTACAGAATAGATTTAGAGAAAGCACGTTCAGAGGTGATGTAGCCGTTATAATGCGTCCACAATGTTACATAGGCCGTTACGATACTGCAAGAAATATCAGGGAAATAGATGATAGGATGATCGATTAGGGAAATAGAGTCATGGTGCATGTACCTCATGCCAAACGCCAAAAGGGGGCTTTCAGGGTACTTACATAGACATGATGTTAAAAATGCTGTAAAATTCATTATTAAATTGAAAGTTGCTGTAATAATACGAAAAATTTCATTTTAGCATGAGATTTTTCGTAGAAGACGACGTTGATTGAGTTCGAAATCAGAAGATATTCTTGCATCGAAAAATTTCATATTAGCATGGAATTTTTCGATAGAAAATCAAGAAAAACTTCTGATTTCGAACACAATCCTATCTTAAACTCAATCACTGTCTTCTTCGAAGATACTTGATGACGGCGATTAGTGGTTGAAATGGGTTGGGAGGTGAATAAAGTGAGCAAAAACGTACAACTTCCCAAATAGCAAGAAATATATTCTATGGCGTGATAAGAAGCTTGAGTTAGTGCGCGAGTATTCCGTGGAGGTAAAGGATTTAGGAAAACAGGAATTCCCAGGGTTAGCAAAGTTCAGCAAGGACAAGTAAGATTGCCCCTTGAGTATAGACAACTTCTAATGTGTGCCTATTGACTTATAATTCCTACATTGACGTTCAGTTGCATGCGTTTGCAGACAGCTCTGATAGGGACTATGAGGCTATGGTGTATTTACGATGCGTAATTTCAGAATAGGTTATTTCTACCTCCTTGCTGATCGCTAAGTCCAAAGTGGCATATCTTATAAGTTAAGCGAATATCTCTCCCTCGCTCGGAACTCTTAGGAGTGGTTTTGGCCACAAATCTCATTGATACGAAGGGATATATTGCACCATAAATGCGTAACTTCGGATATCACAGTATGGAGGGATTCCATGGCGGCACTTCAGTGGGTAAAATCCTGCCCCCACCGCTGGAAATCTTTTATTGCTAATAGGGCGACGATAATTCACAAGAAATTGTCTCCGAATCTACTTTTCTGTGTACCAACAGACTTACTCAAGTGATTTTGAATCAAGAGGAGCTCTTTCAGGGCAGTTTATGGAAGACTCGAAGTGGTTGACCAACCAACCAAGTTGAGATACAGATTGAGAAAATGAGATTTAAATGGTTTGGCCATATGGAGAGAATGGATGAATGGCAACTTCCTAGAAGAGTATTCAAATAGATGAATAAAGGAAAAAGGTCAAGGGGGAGACCAAGAGAAGTTGGAAGGACATGATTATAAAATACTTAAGTAAAAGAGTGGAAGATGCAAATAAAGTGTGGGATGAGATGTGGTGGGAGGTTAGAACGAGATGGCGATCAGTGGTCCACAAACACTCTACCCTGAAAGCATCGGGATGGAAGGGGAAAGGATGATGATGAAGTATAGTCTGTGAAAGGGCATTTAGTGGTAGCAATCGGGGTCAAGTATTGACGTACGAAGAATTTTACACTATACTATTACAGTTAGAAGCTGTGTTATACTGAAGACCGATTCCTCCGGTTAGTTCGGATTCTTCAGATTTGGAAGCACTAGCCCCTGACCACTTTCTACTCAAAGAGCCAGTTTATGGACTGCCCGAATTGGGGGACGATGATCATAAAAATAGAATTAAGAGTCGATGGCAGTTACTCCAGCAAGTTGTGGATGCGTTTTGGAAGCGATGGGAAAACAACTACTAAATGAATTTAAGAAAGAGAGGAAAATGGACCAGGCATAGTAAGAATATGAAGGAGTAAGTAAATAGTAATTAAATACTTAGTAATTTTGTTGGAATCGAATCTGAGCCCCTGTCGATGGCGCCTTGCTCGAGACACTAAATTTATTTCGGGGTCTGATCAGATAATTAAGAGTTGCTGAATTTAAGACCAAACAAGGATCATACACCTGGTCAGTGAAAAGCTGATGTCCATTACCGATAACGAGTAATTAAGGAATGCGTTTGTGTTGGGACATAGGTTACTTTAATTAGGTAAATATTCAGCCAATTGAATTTCGTTCGTTTAAGACATTGGGTACCTATCCGTAGGCTTCCCTTTCCTATGACAAGTCCTATTGGAGTGAAGATGCGGCAATCCTTCTCTTTTAATGTTTTTCGTTTTCCTCCTGAAATCCAATTCCCTTGATCGAGCAATTTTAGTTTAGGCTGCGGATGTTAGTTCACGGTTATGCTGGCAGAATACCCAAATTCGATGGGTGAATATCGATTTGAATTATTATTTTTTCTTTCTTGGAACAGTGTTTCGAGGGCGGGGGTACGTTAAGTTGCCTTAAGCACATCTTTTTTTTTGTTGAGTCAAATCAATCACAATTTTTTTTGTTGGGGTTCAATGTCATTCTCACGTGGCGGTGCCACCAGTCGCGAGGTAGTAATTAACTGAATGCGTGCGTTAGTGAATTTGTGAGTGTACTGCTGATCTGTACAGGTGACAGTAGAGAGAATCCGCCGGAGAGCAAACGGAGCCAGAGTGGAACCGCACTCACTTGAATGGCACCGCGCTGCGACCAGGATTCCAGCTGGTGAGTGGCATTCACCACTTTTGGGGGTTTTGTGGCTCAAGAGTGTAATTGATACTGTCCAACAATTGAGATCCGATTGCTAGTGATTACGCAATGACGTACGGAAAAGAATTGCCTTCGAATGTAAAAATTTATCCGTGCAAACTTCTAAGGAAATAATAATAAAATAACACCTATAAATTCGTCTCTATCATTATAAGAAGAGGTCATACACGTTTACACTCAATGAAGATAAATATATTAAACATTTTCCTTCCGATGACGATGGCACATTCTCTTCGTCGGTGTTGGTCTCCTGTTAATAGAGACTTCATGTGTCAGCTGTTTTTTGATATCTTTTCTCATCGCGATGAACTTCTCGGTAACAAGAATGAGAACTCATTAAGTCTGCCAAAAAAAAAAAACTTTTAATCTTCTTTCGTGCATTAAATCTTCAGATCAAAAAAATTCTATTAGTTTCTCAAAGGGATTTGCGGTGAAGGCCGCTTAAATTCAGAAGCTGTCGGAGTGACGCTTTCGGCAATATCATTACCATCGTCATCGTTTCGAATGTTTCATTCCAGTAAATCCCACCATGTTTTATATGCCTTAAGCATCAGCTTAATGGTGATGGTGACGTAATGCCTGCACTAGGTGGTAGCAATCAGGCATGGCATGGTTGCGAGCAAAAGAATCATTTCTATTATTTGGTTTCATCAAATAAACCGAAAGATTCCTTTCAATTCTCTTTCCATTCTTGTTTATGGATTTCTTTAATAGAAACAGGAAGGTCCGAATATACCTATTTTAATAATTATTACTAAAGAGTAGAAACAGCCATCCTCAACAGGAAATTTTCGATTAGCCGGGACTCGAATCCAGGACCGTGGCGTTGTAGTGCCACGCTAATCATCCGCCACCGCCACCGGTGGTTTTACTTTATCTGTTAGAGTGCCGTGGAAGTAAAAATGGATATTTTTCTTTTGAAAGAATTTATTTATATTTTTAAAAGATGGATTTGTGAATCTGGGCAGAAGATCCTATGATGCAGGAGTTCAAAAGTTGAGGTAAAATAAAACTCATTGGATGGTATATTAGTGCTCTATGGACATAATAATTACATCTTTCTGAAATATTCACGAACAGAATACAGGTGACGCTGACGCAAGTTAAAATTCATGCGACGACTACGGTGCGTTACATCACTCTCAAAGAACCTGAAGATCTTATCCTATCTCATCTCGTAAAATAAAGTTTAAAAAATCTTGCCACATCTCGTCATAAAAAATCGGCATCACTTCCGTCATCATTTCACAGCATAGTTATTGGCTGACCAACGTCTCCGAAATATTCTTGGCTCGCCTTTCGGTTTCTTATGGCGGAAATCTTAAGTGTCCATAATTTTAATACCACCTCTTACACGAGTCAAACCTGTTCGGTAATCGATGAAGTATTGATTGATTTGAATCCGCCTTAATTCAGGCTTTGACACTGGAGGCCAGAGGTCCACAAACCTTTTTGGGCATCAACGTCCTTAAGAATTTTCCGACTCTTCATCTATATTTCAATTATGAGTAGTTATAACAGGAAAAAATGGATGTCTATATGGCATTTTAAAATATTTATTTTACTGCCCGTGCTTTCTATATAAGATGAATCTCAAATTATTATCTTTTACTATTTTATTACTTCCCTAAAAGATAAATATAAAACTTTCAGTGATAATAAAAATTAACATCATTAATAATTTTGATGATTTTTCCAATTGACCCTTAGCCGACTCCCGAGCAGTGATCGACCATCAACAATATCATATCGATCCTCGGGGGCCTAGATAGACCACTTAGCAGGCCTCGGATGTAGGATCCTCTTCATCCTTTACTATCGTAGTGTGTACAATTAGTTCTGAGAATCAAATCCGTATCTGAAAGTTAACTGAGATAACGGAGAAAAGTCTGAGGTGACACAATAAAAAACAAGGAATGCATGAACTCTTAATTTAGGCGAGGATAGGCCAATTGGCCTCTCTTTCACCTAACCTCAATTGGCATTACATACTCAATTTTAATATACAATTAGAGAAAAAACAACGCAAAAAAACTGGGTTTGTGGGGAAAAATCTTCCTAGCTGATGGCTGAAGAAGACAAAAACCTCACTGTGCGGGAAAACACCCACAAGAAAGGGAGTGAAAAAAAAACAACTAAAAAATAAGGAAAGAAAACGAAGAAGTAAAACACAGAGGCATCGAAATATTCGGAAAACTGAAGTTATTTTTCCAGAAAATTATCCTCGATAGCTCAAATACACAAGAAAGAGCCAGATATTTTTCGGTGTTCATTTAGAAATATATATAAATAATACTTAGCGAGGTTATTTCATGATTCAAAGTCTAACTGTTATTACTAAAATTAACGTCCGAACAGTCCATCAATGTGAAACTATGCATGACTTTTCACAGCATTCAAAAGAGCGTAATGAAAATAAATGATATTTCTCAGCATCAACCATATATGGCTAACTTTCGTAACATCACAGTCATAGAAACAGTAAGCCTAAATACACTTTTCTTCATTCCGAACCTAAAGACAAAAAATATACCATTCATCAAGATATTGTATCAGCAACACTGTCTTACACTGTAATCAATGTGAAAACAATAATACATCTGTGCAACGCCATGACTAACTAAAATGAGAACTTACAGGAGAGTGTACAGTGTCGCCAACGATTTGGACGATAAAACTTGGTAGATAGATTTCGAGTCAAGAATGACGAAATACCCCCAACTAGGGTTTTACGGGCAATAGTTTTCACGGAAAAAAATCTTAAAGTTTCAGCCAAATATACGCTACGGTTATGATGCTAAAACCATTGGGGTACTGCTTAGCGCACAATATAGAGTGGTGGTAAGGAGTCAACTACCGAAACTTTTGCACAGGGTTCCATCCCAACATTAATTAATTTTTTCCTCGTTTTTTCTTATATTTTGGTCTTCAGAATTTGCATCTATCTATGCTTAGGGGCATTCCATGTCAAGTGGACCAATTTTAGAGAAGTGTTCCACTTGACCAACACCGATTTCAATGAAATTCTGTCTGAACATAAACTCATATCCTCTTTGAACATTTGCCAAGTTTTACGTGCATCAGAGAAACATTTGCTGAGATATAGTCTTTTGTTTGACCCCCTACCACAGCCTTCTACAGTTAGACATCGATTTTTAATAAATTTGAGACACGTTATCTCAGGCAGTATTCCGTTCAGGAAAACAAAACTGGGTTTTCCTACACAACCTTTGTAGCTTTATTACACAAAATAATAACAAAAGTTTTATAAGCGAATTCTGCGAAGAAAATTTGAAGCAAAATCGGCCCAAAATATTACGGATCGAAAATAATTTAAAGTTAGGCATTTTATATTTTATGAAATAAACATCAAAAAAACACGAAACTTTGTGCCTTATAACTACTCTATACAAAGCGTTTGAATAAAAAGTTTAATTTTCTTTCTGTCGTCCGTGAGTTTAAAAATCGAGTGTAAATATTGTGAATTTCGTTACGGAATGACATAGTTTTCATTTTTAGTGCCATAGAAGTTACTAAACTGGCTATAATAAGAAATGATAAACCTAAGTGACTAGAGTATTTTATAGCATACTTCGTCATGTTTCCTAAGATTTCGTCGGTTATTATCGTTAAATAAAAAGGCAAATCAAAATCTAAACATCTACTTACATATCCTTCGTGATTTCGTGATAATATTCTCGTAGTAAAGTGAGGCACGAAAAATATTACACGGGAAATCAAATCAGTTTCGAAGCATAAAATTTATTGTATTTTTCTAAATTGTTCTGGATAGAGGACACTTCGTACGTAGAATTATACCGCCGTTTGGGAGACTCAAACGTGGCATGTTATTAGATATAGGGCTAGTCCCATCGGGCTATTTTAGTGAAATAGAGAAACTAAGATAGAGCTAAACCCTCCGTTAGAAACGTTATTGAATTGTCCAGAAAACTTGAGAAGGATATATATGTGATGTATATCTTACGTGCAAATCGCACGTAAACTGCAGTTAACGTTGAACTCTAAAAGCGAAAGCGACTAAAAGCGAGTGGTATTTTGGAGATGTACGGAAAAATTAATGAAATTTGATCCTCTTCTATGTTTTTATATAAGAAAGGTAAGTTGGCGCTATTTGCAGGAAAAACCAGGGCTTATCTCTAAATAGAATTCTTCCATCAGGTAGGGAGGGCTGAATCGAACTGCATATGACGAAATATGGAAGAATGGATTGGCGAAGATGACTTCTATATAGGAAAAGATTTATGTCAAGGTCTTCTCAGCCTGCATCTGTAGAGAAGCGCTGATTTGCGAAGCACGGAAGGTTTTCTTAATCCGGCGAGAAAAGCGAAGATTAAATAAAGTTCAGGAGATGGAAGAAAATTAACACTTCTTCGAAAGAGGTTATTCTGCTATGAGGAGTTAGAGAGGTTTAACGCTCGGAAGAAGAGCGTCAGATCGCAGTACATCTTTCTCTCGCCTGTAAAAGGTAAGCGTCGGATTTATTAACATTTTATTTCAGGTAATAAGTTAATGTTACTTTTCCGAATGATTTGGTAAAAGCAGTTATGCAGATAATACTTCGAAATTCGCATATTTTGCATACAGAATTAGTAGTACATATAGGATTTGCATACAGAATTTGGTATTACTTGAAAGAGATACAGGCGGTCTTATATCCTAAAATGGAATGTAAATATTAACCTCATGTCTTAGGTCAGTCATTTACATATAGTAGCTAGCAAATAATACCGATTACGTCTTCCGCAAATGTACTTTCTCTAAATTTATCGAGTAATCGCAGCCTAGCTTCTAATATCCTTTCTTTCGAGTATCCCAAACCCAATACTTTGTTATGAGAGCAGTATAGTCACATTGTTACTTCGTAAGGGGGCGAAATTTTGCGCGTAAGTTTTTGTACTCTATTGATCATATGGAGGAAGGATACTACTCTATCGTAACCACCAACCAAAGACGATTTATAATTATTATTAACCACTGGCCTCATTAAGACCGACAGGCTTAGTAATTTCACAGTCTATGCTATGTTAAAGACGCTATGGTGTTGCAACTCCTCCTTCCTCCCCAATCCATCAAAAATTGCAAATTTTCCATCAAAACTTAAGTTAAATCCAAAACGCAAAATCACGAAATCAACTGTCAGTGAAAGAAGAGGTTCATTTAGTTAATAATACGTTTGAAAATAAGTACGACAAAAATGAGAATCGCGATTTAGCATATTCACATCTTAACAGCTCTCACACTGTGCTGTGAGGTGTACCCTTTTCTTTCCAAGATCTGCAGACAATCAAGAATGAAGCTCGGTAATGAAGCCATTTTTTCGGTTATATTATTTTGCTCGAAAACGCAATCTAGAGCAATCACAATACCCAGCCATCCTTGGAATACTGGGACATTTCAGAGAACGTTCCAGAAACTTTTGATGTAACAAGATAACGAGATTTCGATGCGGTATGGCTCCATTAAGAGCTGAGCAAATGAACTAAGAATTCAGAAAACAAAATTAAGTATGAGAGATAAAACCGATGACAACTGGGAAAAATGAGAAACAGGAACAACGTTTCTCAGAAAACTAGATACAAGTTAATAATAAAAATACTGCAAAACATCGCACACGAGCCAAAACAAAAAAGGCACATCTAGTTTCGGCGCATAAGCGTCATCTTCAAGTGTTCCCAAGTTTTTTCTTATTAAATTGGATCTAGCTTCCTGAGAAAAGTGGATTTTGTTTTTTATTTTTCCTACCCTCATAGAATACAGCAAAATAGATAATCATCAGATAATTGAATTTATCGATGAAAAATTTTAATCTTTATCGATTAGGTACACGACCTGAAAAATATCTACCAACGATAAAATAGGTATTTAACTCAATCTTGTTAGATTTACTATTCCACTCGTTGCGATATTGCATTTTTCATTGATTTTTGAAATTGTAAGCGAAATCGCAATTGCTGTCTACAAAATCGACAAATTGTGTGAGACGGTGGTAATCTTCGATAGTATTTTCACACCTCTTGTGTGTTTTATTATATAGAAATGTTGATATGTCATGGGAAGAAAACTGGTGAACCTCCTAAGTAAAGTACCTCCTAGAGTAATCTTAAGATTACTTTATGGTACCACGCTGGTTTTTTTGTCACCTTCCATACCACAGTTATAAAACAATTTAAGGAAACAACTTGACACGGCTGTCGTTGAATGAGTTTTGTGGTACCGACTACTGCCCACCTTCCATCTCTACTCATATGAAGGGAGGCTGCTGCGACTAACCAGTGGGCTGCATACTGGTTGGTGGAAGATATTCGCCAAGTCATGGTAACTTCACAGGATTCTATGAGGCCATTTGGCCGATTTACCTAAGGATGGGCCTGTTACATCGTAGGAGTACCGCTGAATACTGCCTAAAACTGCTTACTTGTCGGGTAAACCTTCTTATGAAAGTTTCTTACTAACAGATGTACAAAGTATTTAGTTCGTCATGTGCAACCCGGTAGCATTCGGTGGTTTTAAGCTAGGCCAATAGATAATCGGAATCACTTGTTGTATAGAATAGTCTGCATCGACATCTCGTACATTGATACACTGCAAGTCAACTAATGGATTGGGGTACGGGGTGCTGACTCCGAGCTATTTCATTTGCTTGTTACTTTCGCGTATCATTGGTGGAAATAAAGTCTTAAAATGATTTGTCTTTCACTCATATTATTTATAATTGGTTTTCATAACAATGTAGAAACCGGTGTTCGCATAATACCGAATTAAGTTCCCGAAGAGAAACGAACATGGAAAAAGCCTGACGGGGCCGGGACTCGAACCAAGGTCTCCCAATTGCAGGTTAGTTGCTCTATCCACTGAGATATCCCACCAGAATATCTCTCTACGCCCTTTGGGAGACTTTATAAGCAAGGGCAAGTGAGTGGACAATGGATAGACAACCAACCGGTAATTGGGAGACCCAGGTTCGACTCCCGATCCCGTCAGATTTTTTTCATGCTCGTTTCTCCTTGAGAATTTTCCTAGGTGCATGCCTTATCGTGCAAAGTCACCTAAACCCTTTTCCTTGTGACCGAATTAAGTCCGATCTATTTATTGAAGACTTAAGTGGTTTAGGGAGAGAATGAGCGCGAGAAAAGTACATAAATCTGAATATCACCTCAGAAAATGTTAAAATTTGCACATCAAAACATAATTCCTACACACAATTTATCTTAAGGAAGGAAAAATGAAACACGGCTGTCGTTAAAGTAGAATTTAAGACGCTCTTTGAGCCTGGTTTTTGAGTTTGCGCAGTGAACAGTTCATGGAAAGAGAGTAAAACTAGATAAAACTGGACTTAGAGAATAACCCGATACGAATTTCAATAGCCAAACTGTGATCTTAAACCTCAATTACAATGTTATCGTTCTTTCATACCATCGTTTCTGGGTGGGTCCCGTTGTACTGCTGCGTGTCAACTAATCTGTCTTAATCCAGGGAGGACAGAGCGATCTCTCACAAGTTTATGCCAATAAATCCAAGCCACACCGTACCCAAATGACGTCATGATGATTCCTGCTCTCATCGCTCTCCTCAATCCGCACTAACATTCCAAGAGAGTACATCTCGCCGCCGGTAGCCAAATTCGAAGAAAGGGAAAAAGCGGAGTTTATCGAGTCATCGCTTGTCCAACAACCGGAGGATAAGAATCAACGGATTGTAAAGCGTTTCATTCGAATCGATGGCGGTTCGTCAATGGTTCCAAGAAACCTATTAGGGTACGGAATCTGAATTTCAACTATTTGTCCAAACCAGCAAATTACTCGTATTATCCTCCAGACTCCTCGAAGATTTCGTAAGACTACGCAGAATATATGATCCGAAAACATTTCCTCTTACCAAATGACCAGAAAATGTTCCAAATTTAAAACTGTCATCTGCGGATACCAAGAGACGTCAGCGAATATTGTCTATGTCTATATAAGAATCCTGTAAGCCGCATTTCGGCGTGTGGCAGGGGGTGCATGCACCATGACTATTTCCTAAATTGTTTACTTTCGCTTATCGTTCGCGGAAAAATGAGTTCTTGAATCTATTGGTTCTGGCATCTATTTCCCTGATCTTTCTCGCGGTATCGGAACGGCCTATGTAACATGGTGAACGCATTATATCGGCTACACATTATCGTATCAACGTGCATTCTCTAAATTTATCCATGTAAGTTAATCCTTTGTTGAAATCTTCTAACTTCTAAAGATTTCTATTTTGCGTCCTGAAGCATTTGAGTTTTGCTCTCTGATTTATCGTATCAATTTTTCGTAAAACGTATCGCCTGCACCTTTTCAAATTCTCGAATACAACACTTATCGACATAGTCCTATACACTACACGCACACTCAAGATGAAGTATAACTAACGCAAAATAACATCGCTCGCGAACGAATTATTGGAATATTCTACAAGACTATGAAAATTCTAGAAATAAACTGTTTTTATACTGTGCTCATTTATGGGAATAGACTAACATTCGATTTAATTTATTCCAAATCTCCATAACGATATGCTGATTAGTGATAAATGTCCCTCCTATTGCTTTACGTGCTTCAGATTACATTCTGATATCTTTTAATATTTTAGCGTTCCTAAGGAATCTGTTTATTCAGGCAAATTTCATTGTCCGTGGTTCTAATCACCAAGTAACGATGGCTCCGAATGATGTTCTTCAGGTATGTAAGCCCTCCGGTGACAGTTTGACAGTTGACAGCAAGGTGACGGCACATGATTGCTCAGTAATACGAAAATTTTGCAAAACAGTATTATAATTCTTTTGAAAATATAGAAAATTAGCAGTAAAAAATTGGAGATATTTTAATAATCATGGGCTCCCGGATGGCCAAGTAGGTAATGCGTTTGGCTTCGGTGAAAACGGTGCAGGATTCGATTTCCGCTGGGTGCCCACACGTACAAAATGGCCTTAGCCGTCGAAGCACTTTCAAAAATACTACTAAAACATAGTTCAAAAACATAACAAATTACAATATTATAAATACATTAGAATTACAATATTTATTGCTAATTATAAATTTCATTTTCACAAAATATCAGAAATGCTTTTTATTAACAAATTCATCCACATTATAAAAAGCTTTTGCCAGAAGATATTCTTTTAATTTTTTACGAAATAGTATCTTCCTATTATTTATAACTGAGCCAGGTAATTTGTTATACATTTTTAAAGCCATTACTTCAAAGCTTCTCCCAGTTAAACTGAGCCTATGGATGGGATCCTGAAGTTCCTCTTACTCTAGTTAAGTGATCATGTACAAGTGATATAGTGATAGTGATATAGCACAATAATGTAAAAATTATGTCATAAAATAACGCACAATAACAACCATAACTTGCAAGCATAAATATAAGGTTGTTAATTCTCAAAAGTGAAAACACGAGACGAATGTGTGTCAAAGGTTGATTATAAGGTTGGGTCCTAATTTTGAATTCTTAGTAAACAGTGAATGCGTGCGAAAGAGGAGAAAACTAAGGAACGCTATCCAAATGAACCACTCAAAAAGAGGATTATATTTCAAATGCCCCAATCAGGAGAAAATCATCTCCGTGTTCACTTTTCCAAGATCTCATTTTGATTCAATGAAGCGTATCGGAAACAGCCCATAAAGCAGTTGAATACACCACTCTCTCTAACGAATAACCAAACATGAATAACCGACTTTCACGAACGTTGCGGAAAAGTGAGACTGAAAGTGGGATGCACTAAATGTTTGCACCTTTAAGTTCTTTACATACGAACTAGCCTCAAGTAAATATAGGAGTAAACAGGAGCTGGCCTTCAAGAGTGAGCACCGAGCCTTATAAAATGGAGGCAAAGCGGCTCGGACGGCGAGATCCGAGACTTTAACGCATTTTCATATACTTCGAGAATAAAATGTTTTACGATGATTAATCAAGTAAAACCAGATCATTATTTCCTTCATATTTTCCTTTCGTCTATTCCTAATCTTTCAAAGGAACAGCGAGGTAAGAAAGGAAAGTAATTACAATTAACGCAACAAGATTTTTTCTACCTTGATTTCATCTTACAGCTTCTTGGTAGAGGTCTCCCATTCCCATTCGGGAGTCAAAGAAAGAGGTATTTTTTCTTTCGATCTAGTCTCGAATACCGCCGCGCGGTTCGGGATATACATGAATAGGGTTGGCCTTCGATTTAGAGAGAGCAACTCCGATCGTTGGCGGAGATATTATGTTCGGCAGTAGTGTTAAAGATAAAGCTCCTCGGTTGGGAATCGCTCCAGGTGTAGAGATAACCCATGGAAGCTTTCCGGAAGATTTATCGTTACTGAACTCGCCGACAAAGTTGGAAACGTTGTGATTTCAGTTAACAACTAGCGCAAACTCCGCACAAAATAGACGAAGCGGTAGAGGGAATCTCTAAGACAGATACTACTGGTCGTTTTTTCCGCAAAACATCAAATAAGCAAACAGACTAGAGACAGATAAAGATGTTGGAGTGAAAATACTACTTGCCATATGCCACTGACGGCTTGTACCCAGGATCCAGGAGGTGTGGGGGCAGAAGGTCCAAATATTCGGGGATGAAATGGGGTTTCACGATAAAAATTTACCTAAGAATTTACTTTTTTTAGTAGTTACCATTAAGGAAAAGGACCTGGCAGTGGAAGAGGTACCAAGGCCCTGAATTCTACACTCGGGTTCTGCTCGCACCGCTCTCTTTTTCATCGAGATGTAAGAATCGCACAATCACCTTCCTACTGGAAACGGAGGACACTTTCACATACAGCAGTACCTTCCTGATAGTAACGGAACGACTAATAGTAACTTCTGATAGAACTTCTGATAGAACTTCTGATAGAACTTCTGATAGTAACGGAATGACTAAAAAATGAGAAAATTAATCTTTAAACCTGGAAAGGCGCCATAAAAAAGGAATTTAAGGAAAGGCAACATAAAATATGCTATATGTATTTTCGAAGTATGTCGAAAATATTGAAATAGATATTTGTAATTTTTTCGTTTCATTCCAATTCAAACTTCCTGCAGTGTCTAAAATTAGTATAATTCTCAATACAATGATATATTATTATTATTATCTATAACATACTTTCATGTATGCGATTAAAAGTTATTTCCAATGGTCGAAGAATGATGTTTGTTGCGGAGGATTGCTCATACAAATGCTCTGCGCAGGAACGTCTATGTTGCGACTGCTTTATTACGTCAAGTGAAGGTTAATGGCAAAATATTCTACAAAAATAACGATCACATTGATTTTCCTTCTTAAAGTTTCCATGTTAAACTTTTTGAGCGTTAGCTGCAAGCCATTCAAGCACCGCTAGACGATTTCCCATGCAGCATCTATTGGACATAACCGTTTCATAAGCGGCCTTCCGATGAAATACTACTCCTGCTGCTCTAATCCTTCCTCACTCTCCTCTCAGAGCCCGGCTTTCATCCATCTGATCTTCCGCGGCACACGAACTCGCCCTTGTTGGAATTCTCATCACGGGATTAAGACGAATTCCGCGCGAAGCTCTTAAAAGCCTCCTTAAGAATTCCTCTCTCGCGAGCGCTTTATTCCGGATTCAGCGAGGCGGAGATCTCCCTCAAAAGGACATCGTTTGCATGTACAAATATCCGCGTTCCTCCGCTTCCGATGGCATCGTTATCGGGAGCCTCCGTTTACAAATGACTATGATTAACTGAATGCGTTGCGATTAATTTGGCGAGCTCTTGCGGGACGGAACGTTGTGGATGTATCGTTAGCCGTAATTTGCATTCGTTTCTGGCGATAGGCAAGATGCATTCTCTTCTTGGAAACGAATAATCTCTCGTGGATGGGCGAAGTTTGTGTTGCTGCCATCACCTGTATTTTTCCACAACGCAAGAGGAATTCGTTATCGTAATTTCCACCTTTCTTATCCCCAAATGTTTTGACTCTTCCGTTATTAATGCCTTCCCCAATCACCTTTTAAGATCAAAGAAATGGTTGATGTCGCGATTGCGTGGAATGTTTTCATCGCGGAAAAATGAGGAATTAATCTTTTCGAATCACACTGAATAATGCTATATTTATTGCTACGCGGGTTCGGTTACTTCATAACACTGTCAGGAACTTAATAATAGTAATTTGTTCCCTTAAGCTGCAATTCTACTATTTAACGAGAACAGTTTGAGTTTGACGTCCGTCTGGATAAATCTGTCATGGAATTCTGAAGTTACATCATAACGAAAGGATACTGCATATCCAGATTTTCCGCGTGGAAGAATAAAGCTAAAGGTTAAGATCTTACAAACTGGTAACTCTATTTTTCACCTTTTTCTCTTACTTAGGGAAAAGAGCTACGTGAAATAGCATCTGTTTACAGCATATATTTGTGAAACGTAAAATAGTGTCAGATGTTAGATATAGGTACTTGGATCAAGCGGTTTAGGACGACTACACGAATCGGAACCAGGGGTAAAAAATTTCACTTAATGTTTTGAAACCTTTCAAGGTGATTTCTCGAACACCATAGATCAAAATTCAGCGTCACGAGCTAAACAATGCAACGGATTAAATCTGCGGATTTTCTCGAATTTAGTGTTATATTTAGCATTATCCTAAAACCACTATTAGGCTTAGTGGAAAATGATACACTTTATAATTGAACCTACTTTGTTCAAATGGTATAACTTTATTATGAACAGTTCAATTTTTAGATATAAGAGTAGAATATGCACATTCAAATAGAGCAGTGTTTCCCAACCGGTGAGAGGCGTACCGCCAGCGGGATTTACGAGCCTGTATGGTGGGAATCGGGCAAATTTATATCGTTTTATTTTATTTGTTACTTTTCTAATTTTTTGTTTGATTCCAAATGAATTTTCCAATAGTTTCACTGCTCTTCAACAAGAAACTAATCGCTCGTAAAATATTTAATTTCATCAATCAGCAAAATGAACTCTTCGCACATTGGTTGGACTTAGCTGTCTTGAGTATTCAGAAAGTGGGACTTAAGACCATCAAGGTTGGGAAACACTGAAATAGAAGATACTTAGGCGGTACGTAAAAGTGCATCCTTAATTAATCATTGCCGCAAGCCGTCTCTAAGTGAATGGATGATGAAGGGATTAACAATCAAACAACCAACATAATTAACTAATTCCGATTGAAGAGAGATAAGTCCTTGATTTTATTTATTCTGGCTCTAAAGTTCCTCCGAGAATACAAACGTTTTGTTGTCAGTAGTTTGTCTCGAGTGCCTTTGAGATATTTCTCAAAGGATAGGTCTCGAACAGTCGAAATACACGTGGAAAGAGGACTGATCTATGAAGAGAGAATTTATTATATTATTATTAATTAATGTTCCCTAAAGTGAAAATATCGATAGTGGGGATGGCATGTGGGAGGGAGAATCTTTATAATTGTGATCGGAAACCACTCCTTAGTGAAACTTGTTTCGCATATTCTATTTTCAGTTAATTTTATATTACGTACTTTAAATGGTTGTGTACACTGAAGACAATTCGATCAAATATTAAATAGTTCGCAATAAAGATGTTGTCAAAGGGATTCCGCTTTTCTTATGCATTATTCTCTAGCGAATTAAAAACTAACACAAAGAAGAATGCAAAAATTCAAATCATCATAAGTTCTACCAATCTTTTCCTTTGCTGGAATTTCGACTTCTTTAAAATTCACATGAAAGACTTTTGACTTCTTTTCAATTGATCATAAATGTTAATCATAGCTGAAATTTGGTCGCTCAGCTTTGCGTTTCACCGGTTGAGTTGCTCTGCCTTAAATTTTGAACGTATGCGATGAGAATGATAGTTATTCTTAAGAGACAATCAGTCGTTTAAATGCGAGAAAATGATCGAACTGGAGTGATATCACTGCTGATAGAAAAACTGCAAGTTGTCATTTCCTACCAACTTTCGCTTCCATCGCGAACTCTGGAATATCTCACATTCGATCTACCCTCGATCAAGCATCTAACGAGACCGTTACGATATCTCGTTTTCCCTTCGATTTGCCACACGCTTGTATTTCACGTCGCGACTCGAGCGGACGGATTGAAACGGCAGTAAAATCCTTCCTTTTCCACTTAGCTGCTCCGCCGTGTTGATTCCCACCATCTGGAGCGGAATGATTCGTCATGACGTGCGGATTTGCTCGTTGCCAACGCATGTGGCGTGTCCTCCCAACCGCTCAACCATTATGGGTTTATTTCCCGCGATTTCATCATGGCTCCCTGCGCATCGGCCGCATTAATTTATTCACTTTCGATTTGAAAGTCCGTTTGCTTTCCTTTATACACGTTGAGTGGTTCAAGAATTACCACGTTTATGTTTCTCATTCTGCCGTCTTAGTACTGTTGCGGTGATGAATTACTTAATGTACCGTACCGTCGCGGAACGCCTAGATCTCTTAAAACTTCGCTGCTAACACTTATTTACAGACTCCATGGTGATCTAGAAATTTGGCTACGTGAGTACATTTCTTTTGAAAGTTTCTTGGTCACTAGGAAACAGCGAAAGCATCTGTCTATAAAATAGCTGAGAGCTAGATAGGATTTGCCCATGGGAGGGAACCATGAAGAAAGCGAAAGGTTACCTAGAGTTCAGGAGAGGGCAAAAAAACCGTCAAAAATTTGCACGTATTCTATAAGGACAGATATATTTTGACGAATTTAATTGGTTCAGTTCTGAGAGAAAATTCTAATGTCGTATTGCACACTTGAGTTATCGTACGACATGGGATATAGTAACTAAAGTCAACTTAAGTTTAAATAAAAATGTTTTATTAGCACAGTCTGAAACTTACATTGAAGCCGGACTTGACAATCCTTGGGTGATGGGTAACTAGCGTAAACACGGGGAGTGCAACGCGTGGTCGGAGACAGCACAGGAGGAGAGAGAGCGGAGTGCGGCCCCGGGTCTTATGAACCTAAGAGGCTGCGGAGAGGATCGGAGTGTGGCCCCGGGTCTTATGAACCTAAGAGGCCACGGAAGGGAAGTGCGGCCCCGGGTCTTATGAACCTAAGAGGCTGCGGAGAGGATCGGAGTGTGGCCACGGGTCTTATGAACCTAAGAGGCCACGGAAGGGAAGTGCGGCCCCGGGTCTTATGAACCTAAGAGGCTGCGGAGGTGCGGAGTGTGGCCACGGGTCTTATGAACCTAAGAGGCCACAGGGAGTGAAGGAGAAGGAATGGGTCCCTGTGCTTGCTGTGTGTGATTCTTGTCTGTTGACTGTTGCCTTCGAGTGGCCTCTCAGTCTTTCTTACATTAGTGGGTCCCTGTGCATGGAACGGTTCCTATTTTTAGGGAGAAAAGGATCGGAGTCAGGGTGCATAAGGGTGGGGAGGGCAAAGGTCACGGCAGAAAGCGTATGGGAAAGGGATGCAGAAAGCGCATGGGAGATGCTGTGTCGCCAGGAATGTTTGGATTTAGGCGTCTGGTCAAGTGGGTATTGGTGTGTGGTCCAGTGCGAGGGTAAGATCGTCGGGTAAGATGGGGAGAGGGAAGCGGAGGGTAGAGGAAAAGGAACAAGGCGTTGAAAGAAGTTATTAGGTCACTTGCCCTCCACAACACTAATAATAATAACGGATGTCGCTCATGAAAACTTTATTTTTCATGTAATTTAAGTACGAATATTTTTTCACAGCGAAATCTTTTAACAAAATTTCCAGCATTTCTGAAGAGAGGCATGTTTATTATAATGCATCATATGTAATGGGGGAGGATTTGAGCCCCATAAACCATCGGATACGCCTCCGATTCCAAAATCATCAAAAGGTCTTCAAAAGAATCAAACCAGGAGATTTAATCGGTATCTCATCAATTACTTACGACGACCGTTTTAAGTTCCAACTGCCATTGTCAGCTCTGCGCTATACTTGGAGTTAGGATTTTACGTGTCGAAAAGGAGTTAAGAAGCAAGTATAAAGGGAGGGAAATGGTTAAGGAAGGTAAGGTTATTTGTTTTGAGTGATGCTAAAGGTAATTCTTCCGTGATTTCTAAAGAATCTGTTCTCGTTATGCCCCAAAGTTTGTATTAGTGAGGATGACTTTAACTCTAGCATTAATAAATCCATCCCAATTGAACGATGTGTAGTCTATCGGAGCATTAATACAGCAAGTAGAAGGCAAAGAGAAATATGAATACCTTTCACTAGAAGAAAGGTTGGGGTGGCTTTCGATTAAGTTAACGTTACTAATGTGGGGTTGCAGCAACATCGCCACAGCAAATCGATAGCGTACCTATTTCCTGAAGCCTCACAATAAAACTTATTCATCTCATTGTAATTTTTAAGAAAGATGGTCACCCTAATTTGCAGTTTTTCCATCGCTTTTATGAAGCTCCTATCGCCACCATGCTTAATGACTCCCATAAAAGATATATATCGGTAATCTGGAGCTTCCTGTTTGTCTCTAAACGCGAGTTAGGACATACGGCTTAAAAAGTGTTTTAAAACCACTAATCCTCTAATTATATGCACCTACCGCGCCATTGGTTATTCTCAACCATACAAATTGTTAGCAACGGAAACATTTTAGCTTGCGATTCCTTCCCGTAAGTTCCCGTTTGATTCAAGCTAAGTTAACGAAATACACGCGAGAAAAACACGGGATATTTCAGCATCCCTAGAAAAGTTGGAGGGAATACAGCGGCGATTTTCAAAGGTCAACAGCATTGGTCGTTTCCAGGGGTCCGAGGGAAGTAATGGATTCTTAAAAGTGGGGGTGGCAAGGAAACAGATGAGTGGAGTGCGATGAATCCCGCGCATGTTAGCGAAAAGACAACGCAAGGTGAAGAAAAGAGATGGATGGGATGGGAGTTGGAAGCATGCAAAACAGAGTGGGAGGAAAACAAGACATTTCAAGAGGCGCGTTCCGTGAATACGAGAGTAAGGTAACGGGAAGGAAAAAGGGGGAGAAGGAAGGGTAGGAGGAAAGTAAGAAAGGAAAGAGTTACATAGAGAGGAAGCGAGGAACGCATAAAGAAACTAACACCTAAATATTCTGCTAATGTGGCAGAGGATGCATGCACAGTTCAGCCTATTTTCATAGTCTGTCCCGTTTGCGTGTTATTGGCGAAATGAATACATTTTCGAATCGATGTGGTAGAATTTTTTTATGGATTGTAGTAGAGATATCTGTTTTCATAATGCGTTATATTCACTACATGCTCGGAGAACGTTGTCTATGTCTATGTGAGTACCCTGCAATCCGCCTTTGGCGTGTGGCAGGGGGTGCATGACTCCATTTCCCTAATCGATTACTTACGCGTATCGATCGCGGAAAAAAATAGTTCATGAATCGATTGGATCTAGCATCTATTTCTCGGATCTTTCTCGCAGTATAGGAACGGCTATGTAACATGCTGAACGCATTACATCGGCTACATCATCTCTGAACGTGTTAAATTTATCCATGTAAATTAATCCTTTGTTGAAATCTTCTAACTTCTAAAGATTCTAACTTCTAAAGAAGTTGTTTACCCAAAATTTTAATGAACCAATTTTAACATTTTAAACAAAAATATGTTTGACGTTTTTATTTATCTTTTTTCGCGCCATGATCTCATCCTATGTCAGGATGTACCTTGTTAATGCTCATAAATTACTCTAGGCTACTCTTAATTAAACACAGCCACGGGCTGGATCTTCTGCAATTCACGTGTACGACGCTTGTCAAGACTTACCATTTACCGATAACATACGTGAGGATGCAGTCTCATAAGTGCTTGGCAGTGTATATATCTGTGAGTGAACCTTGACTTATTAGTGAGGAAAACTCCAAGATCCGATTACTTACTAGGCTGTAAGTTCCTTAATAAAATTAATTTTTCTAATAATATATTCACTAAAAATTTAATAAATAATATCAATTAATGTTTGCTACGAATTTAATTTGCCTGGACACTTAAATGATATTATTCTGTCGTCTATTCTTTCTAATATCCTGTGAATAATCGCAGTGTCATCAGTAGCTATAGCTACACTTTCAGACTCCTTTAGCCCATTCCTAACATTTATGTCTCTCTCAGAAGAACCCTGTTACGTACGTTTCATATGAAGATAATTCGAAACCGAGCTAACTTTGTATTTTGAGCGGGGGCGACGACCATTCTACCAGTTCCCTTTGCCCTTGACCAGCATGCAAATGAGCGCGCTTAAGAAATAGCAACGGTGCCGGCCGAGGATATTCGCATTCGTTAACCCTGCTAATAGCTCCGATGCATCCTTATCCATGAACCAAACAAAATAAAGAGGGATGACTGGCGATTAAAGACCAGTAATTGACCAGCAATGTTGGACTTGCAGCTGTCCTAGTGCAGGGCTACACAATCTTTTCGTGCATGCGTGCTTCTTTATTACTCGTAATTTACTACTCTACGATGAAAAATAACTAAAATACAAATCTAACGGTTAACTGATGTTAACTTTACGGAGTATCTTGCATATTGCGAGTATACGACAGGAAAATGTCTTATTTGTAGTTGGGAGAGGGTTGAAGTAATTTTTAAGTTTTCTTGGTTGGAATCAACTGAAATAACGGTTCCAAGTTCACTTGATTGGGAGGAAAAGAAAGATATACTGTCTAAAAGCACTCGGTAGTAGACTGGTCGGACTACCCCAATTTAGTGTTTCATCGAGGAAGAACTCCGGTTGACGGCCATTCCGTATGCTAATTACAGAAACTCGTGGAAACCGTAATACATTTTCTTTTGAATGACATAACAACGTTCTCCGAAGTAAAGGTTGAGGTAGTCGAACAAAATTTGATGAGATTCTTGAATTAATGAGTAAACAAATTGTCATTACCGGTCGTGAGATTTAGTATATTTCTATGCAGCTTCCGTGGTAGATGCATCATAGAAAATCCTCTGGGGTTAAAACCCGGGTCCGCTCAGGTAGGGCATCGAACCGAGCCGAAGACCAAAACAAATAAAAACCGGCATCTTTTGCTGGAGTGGATCTAGGGTTGCGAACTCCCGAAGATTCGATTCCGCGAGTTGTACATTCCAAAAATTGAAAATTCCGAAAGATTTTTGGGGATTATTCTCAACTATTACTTCAAATACAGTAAGTTGTGTATCATTCCTCAATGAGCAGCATAAATGTGCAATTCGATCGCACTTGAACTTCTAGCTGTTCCTAGAGATGATTTAACGTGATTTCCGCGATAGAATCGTAGAAATTAAAGGGGTCATCATCCAAGAAATTTCAAAAATGTTTCCAAATATCTCGAGAAGAAGGTGGAATATAGTTCACATTACGCAGGAGGACTTCTGCTAGTAAACTATAGAAGAACATAACTCGGGAAAAGTTGCGAAAGTCGATAAATTAGTAAAAAAACTGCAGTAAGAGTACATGTGAATAAAAGCGGGAGAAGAACGTCCTTATCAGGGAGGAAGGAGATTTTACAGATTTTCATTCAATTTCAAGAGTCTTCTGGACTTTTAGATCTTATTATAGCGTAAGTTTAGGAAAAGCAGATGTGAAAAATACACTTGGGATCCTCATATCCTTGGGATTCAGTCGCAAGACTTTTCCGTGCTAAGAAATTTCCCAATATCTTTGTAGATTTAGCTGAATACCTGTTACGGCCTCCTGTAGCAAACTGAAATTAACGTTTGACTTTAAAATTTAAATTATATAATATTTTGATCTTTATTAGTTTGGTATCGCAAGTTTTATCTAAGATTCTTTTTAATATAATATGACTAAGTGAGAACTTAGCGTAGATCATAAAATTTTTCGAAGCATAAATAATAATTCATACGTAATATAACCTTATAATAGCCATAGCGAGAAAACCAGTTCGAGCTGGTTCTACTTTGGCAGACAAAGAGAAACCGGAATTTGGGTTTTTATCGAACCAGAGCGAAAAACGGAACGAAAAATGCTTGCTCGATAACTTAAACTCAGGGAGATTACTGCGCACGAACGTTTCGATGACGGGCTCTGACACTATCTTTATGCTAAGGAGTTCATTCTCTGGCTATGAGATGAGGTTATCTCCTCATACCCTGAGAGTGCTATTCGCGAAACGCTACTCTTGAGCGATGTGATCTGCTTTCTATCGGTCCATGCGAATATATTTTCCCCGTCTGACCTCCACCGAAGGAAGTATAAAAATCGATTTGCACCATTAGAAGCTTGTTTGGGTTCTTTGCCTCGGAAACTGTAAATAGATCACGGGATTCACGTGTTTACTTCACTTCCCGAGTGCCTGACTATTCTCATTTGAAAGTGGGGAGGAAGGGAGAGGGGTAATCGCGATGGAAAGTAACCGAGTGAAATTCGGGGAGGAGGCAAGGGAGAGTCAAAGGATGGGCTCGGTACAGATGTGGGAGAGATTTGGCGCCAGGGATATAAGGGAGAGGTGTGGGCAGGCGGTGGGAAGCAGTGGGTCTCCAGCCATGCGTGGGAGAGTGATGGAACGAGATGCAGAAGTATTATAGAAGCGAAGAAAAGACGGGGATTAGCGACGGTGGGGATGTTCGGGGATATGATCATTTCCGGATCGAGAATTAACGCAGTGATAATTTTGTTCCATCGAGATTGCCGGTAGTAAATTAAAAAAGGCTTTATCACGGCGTCAATTAAATCGGTACAGGCGTCTTCTACCTTCGAATTCAGATTCTGTTCTTTTCCGCTACGCGATAAAGATTGTATATCGCGGTGATGTCAGCACCTTGCGAACTTCCGATACAGATCCAGAATGTAATGCGGATCGCTTCACTCGCGTCCACGCTGAAATCTATCGTGCGTTTTCCCTTTCTGGTTTGAGGTGGCCTTTTTTATGTTTTATGTCCTATATACGCTAAACAGTTGCGTCATAGTAATCAATTTTTATCCTTATATTTGCCTTTACCTATATTTTTATTCTAGTAATATAAAGGAGCTCGGTTACTAATCGTTAGACGACGCACTATGCGCTATCTGAAATGTACGATTAAAAATACTTTGAATTATATTTTTCAAATCCCGAGCCTTAACTCAGGATCGAAAAAAAGACGATGTATGCCAGCATATTCCCCAACAGGCTTATCTTTAAGTAATGATAACCGTGTCTCAGTTCTTTATTATTAACCTTAAAAATACACTTTTGTGATAACCAATGCACTTAACATATAGATCTCGTAGAAATGATTAACCATAACCTTTCAGTTGAAACTCCTCGTCATCGAATGGCAAATTGCGTGTCCCAATTTGCTTTGAGGAGGGATGTAATTGAAGGGAGATCTGGATCCGCTACAACTAAAATAATACCATGCCATCTCTTATTATTCCTTTACACCTTTAAGCTTTGCAAAAAAATGAAATGTGTATTTAGTCGCATTGAGAACGTAGTGGGACACAAAATGTTTATCCTTTCCACGACAGAAACATTCAAACCGCTTTTCTATTTATTTCTCCAGCGCTGCAGAAAACTCAAGCTATGACAAAGATCCCGAGATTATGGTAGCTCTGAATGGATGGGACGAGCGAATATATTAGACGAATGCGTAAAGACAAATGAATCGACGATGAACCTGAGAATGGTTTGACCATCTCACAGAAAGGGGAATCAGAATGTTTGCTATGAAAGGGATATCAGTTAGTTGAAATGGAAAGGAAGAAGAGAGGTAGGAGGCAGGGGATTACAGAAAGTGTGCAATAAGAGATAAAACATAAAATTGGTACAGAAATGAGAAATCTGTCATTAGCCCAATCTTATTCAGGGCTGTGATATAATGAAATCTAAGGAGGTATGAGAATTGACGAAAAATGGCATCCATTTTGGTCTTTCTTTATCGAATGGCGCGAAAAGTATTATTCATAAGATCTTCGTGCAGCACCTAAGTGGAATTCGGTCAAACTAAATAACACCTGGTCATTTCCACTTCAACCTAAATGCCTTGTCCCCTTATTTAGATTTAGTTAGATTCATACGACGCAAGCCACGGACGTTGCATGGCAGGGGGTACATTAACACTCTACCATATCTACCCTATTAGCTTATCTGATATTCTGAGCTAAGAACGACAACAGGTTAATATCTTTTTTAACGATTAATTCCTTGTAACTCTTTGTCGGAGATCGCGCTCGTTGTTACTGGAACTATATTGTCTTCAGCTTCGTCTGAAAGTTCAGAACCGATAAATTTTTCGTAAAGATTCCGTTGTTAAGAAGATATTCTTACCCACGGGAGCTAATTCTACCCAATGGATTTTATCACAGCCGTAACGCTACTACCAAAGCTGACATCTCCATTGACGAAACGGCTCACTTTTTAAATCTGAGACAAACCTTACTTCATGAGGAGCCCAAATTGCGTAGCTATAGAGACTAGGTCGAATACGGAAACCTTAGGGTTTTTCTAGTTAATCTCTGTCTTCTGTTCGCTTTTCTTATTGAACCTCGAATGTATTCCTTGAACGATAAGCTACTGCTAAGTGTAACTCCTAGGTATTTGTTGTCACGGACTAACTCTAATGAATATCCTAACAGCTGGTTCTGTGCGCTAATAGTGTTGGTGAACGCGTGAAAGTCTCCCTAGAGCTCTTCGTAGCTATTGGTGGGTTTGATGTTCAATGCGGCCTTCAATATAGAGAGACTTAGATAAGGACTCGAGAAGAAGAAACCATAGCGTATATAATACATGTATCGATAAGAATGGCGTGGGCGTGGTCGCGAAACGATGTGGAATAATCGACTCGCAGAAGAATCGAGTGGGATCGGGCAGAACGCTACGCCGCCTTCAGCGCACGTTATTTTTTATTAAGTGCACTGCGAGTTCTCAACTCTCGATTCCTTTTTGGATAGGCGTAGGGCGGTCGTAAAGCAGGCGAGAGCCACTCGAGTAACTGGAAAAATTACGAGGCGGTTATTTAATTCGAAATAAAAATTCCTTCGCGACCGAAAATCTCCCGCGGGCAAGCTCGGCGTGGGATGGTTCTTATCCTTCGTATCACTTTTTATAAATAGGTATGATGCAGTGCGCCACAGACGCTAAGTATAGATGAAAGCCTAAATTGTAAAAGGGGCCCGAGCATCGACCTTTCTTCGCTTAGTTACTTCACGGATTTAGCATTTCTGCCGAGCAGAAGCACCGGTCGATTAAGCTTCAAGGTTGTGGCATCCTCTCGAGGAGAAGACGTTGAAATACGTTTGTTGCACTATATACTCTATGTTGATGACTGCACATTTGTTTCAATTTCCGAAAAATTGAGATTGTCGATCGAACTTTATTAATTCTCTTCAAACCGTGGTAAACAACCTGTAAAGATGGCATAACAAATCACATTACATCGAAATCGTATTATACAAGATTTTATCGAGATGTAATAACTCCAGGTTATACCGATTCGTTCCATCGACGATTGAAATTAAATTTGGTTGAACTAGATTATATAAGTTCGATTATCAAAGTCAAACTTTATTAATCAGGGGAAGTCAACCTAACTTCTACGAGTTCGAATTCGACGTCGGTATCTCGACTGTGATATACTTAGACGAAATATACTACGGGAAAAATTTTATTTCAACTGTATCATCGTACATTAGAGATGTATTGTGTCGCATATTTACTATTCTGTGGAGCAGTCCGGTCAATTTTATTATCATGCATGGATCGTAAAGTTAAATATTTCTAAATATCAATACCATTCAGCATTTTAGGAACATCTCAGCGAGGAGTCTGTATCGCCCTAACGTTCCTCAGCGTTCGAAATCTAGCTGTAAGCCTAATGTAGATTATGCTGTAATGACATCTATATTGCATATCACAAGTAAATTATTGGTGCTTGGACCCGGCTCTGACGGCAATAAATTTTTGACTCAAGATATGAATGGAAAAAATATACGTAGTAAAAATTATGTAAAGAATGAGATAAAGTTAACTGCGAATCAGCTTTTGGTTGATTCTTAATATCCCAAACTGGAAAAATGTGAGGGGAAGATAACAGATTTAAAAAAAGAAGAATTCATTCCGATAAATAACTGTTCTGGCGGCATTTGCTTTACAATTTCGTTAATTCTTTCAACTTTTCGTACATATTCTTAAAAATAAAATTTTTACTCAACATTTCATATATGTAACACCATAAAGTTAATTTAATATCATGATGATACAGCATAATATTCCATAGAATTTTCTTTACATATGTATTTTGCCGAAACCATTGAAATGCTTTTGGTGCCATTTGAGAAATTTAAGAGGTTAATTAGTTTCTATTCTTTGCTTCGAGCAAAATCGATAGCTTGTTATGATGTGAGAAATCTATTACCAGTCGAGGTAAACAGATTATTAGTTTCATTTTTCACAATACTCCTATACTTTCCTATCTTTAAATACATGTTTCGCTTCAGTCACGTTCATCTTATTTACACATAGTCATTTTCTCTGTAATCTACGAACGCCTATTCTCTTCAGAATAACATTCACCACATTTTTCCAACCTTTCCTTAGTGTTCTTCTCCTTTTCATATTGCTCATATTCTACTCATACTCTACAGTAGTCATTCTATTCCCATTTATCCTTCCCTTATGCTCAAACTCCCATAAAATAAAATTAATATGGTCGAATTCGTGGAATTTCATACACATCCCAAAAGAAAGAACACTTCGTAACATCTACAGCAGAATTTTACTGAGCGGTTTCGTCAACAAGTTGACATTCGTTGACGAAACTAGTCAATAAAAATCTGCTGTGGATATTATGAAGCGCTCTTTCTTTTAAGATGCCGCCATGAAACTTTTCTTCCATGACGGCCACGTATCATTCCTTTCAGTCCACATTCATTCATCAATGCTAATATAATCTATTTATTTGACACACGCTTCTCATATAATCAAATCCAAATTAATTCAGATTAATCATTCTATTCCATTCTACTTCCGATGATCCTAGAGCATATTTTGAATGGCTTAACTCGCGAGGAAGTTTTTAAATCAGGCATTGAATTAATTTACTTGTAAATTTCATAAGCAGTGTAGTCTTCCAGAACCTATGTTCACTCATCAGGATGAGCCATGCCGTGAATCTATCGGATCCGCGGATATCTACTGAATGGAAAGAGATCTATCATCAAAACTTTTCTCACTTCCGGCTCTTATTAAGTTATTTGTCACAGCTAAAAAATATCGTTTACGTGAAAAAAAACAGAAATTTAAAACACGCATAATACCAGCAAAACAAATATTACATAATACAAGCAATGAGGTTGATACAGCAAAAATAAATTCAACATTTCAGTCATCTAGAAAGGTAAATTAAAAGTATGATTAACGATTTCACATGCTGTATATTCATACAAGTTCATAGAAGTAGATATGCTGATGATAAATATAGAAAGTGGTGCTTGCGTCCCTGTTGAGATTGTTTTGAAATAGGGGCTCCCGGATATCCAAGTGGGCAACGCGTTCGACTTCGATGAAAGCGGTCCCGGGTTCAATTCCCGATGGGAGCCTACGTGCGAAATTACCTAAGCTGTCGAAGCACTTTTAACTTTACTTTTAACTTTTTACTACTGCTTTGAAATGTTACTCCTATATTTTTCCCCTTCGCTGGAAATTTAGTCTGTCTAGATTCAATACAGTTATGTGTGTTGTTAAACATTATGGTCAATCTAACATTGGGTGATAGAAGTGAATATTTCGTCTCGAATTTCTTCTTCATGTTGCCCTTTCCCTCTTTCTCGCTCGCCCACCTTCACTTGACCACAAAGCGGATGCTGCGTCTTCATCCTTCACTTCTCGCGTCACCATAATCGACATGCATGTCACTCAATTTTTTCTTGCATTTGGCATCGAAAACCGGAAGTTCGCCCACAACTTTGTCGCTCAACGAAGGGAGATTATGTAAATGCGCTCTCGATTCAGAGATCGGCGCTTCGAATCCGATCTTTCTGGCGGCAGAATAATGACGAACGCAACGTAAGGTGGGATGAAAAAGTGATTACACCTTCGCTGAGGTGTTAGTTTTGTCGATACTTTCCCCTCATTTGTCAACAGGCTCCATTTCCCTTGTGGTTGCGGGTGTGCAACAAACTCATCTTCCACTAGGCATAGCAGTAGGTACATGATATTCACTATTTACTCGTATGTAATGATGATGTATATAATCAATAACAATTTCGTGAATTTGAATAGTACATTTTGAATTAGTACAGTTTGAATGTACGTTACAGCCATACTTTCTAGACTTCTGAAGTGCCTTTTAATTCTATTACCTACCACATGAAGACCAAATTCGAAGAACTTTGCTATTTAGGTAGCAAGATCACCGGTAATGGAGGATGGAAGTGAAAAATAGAACGATGAATAGTTAGAGTTACCATTTCTAATGGTAAGAAACTGGAACTCATAAAATTCTGAAGAGGGAATAATTTGGACGTTGCCGTAAAAATTAGTCTGATTTACTTTCCCGTAATTTTAAGACACTCTTAGGCCCGGTATTATAATGTATACTTAAAATGTTAACTGTAGGGCTAGGTATTATATTGTTTTTTTTAGGGTAAAGTGAAGATTACAGTTAATATCCATGCTAATTCATCATATATATGGGCGATAACAATAAAACTCACGTTCACTCTATCAAAACACAATGATACCAGGCCCTAAAGTGAATATTAATTTATGTCATTTTTAAGGTATATTATGATATCGGCCCATAGGGTATGTAGCGTCACTTCATGGACATTTATCTTGAAACGATTTACCTAATTAAAATCTCCGTAACTTACAGTATATTCTTCTCCGAGTTTCTCCATCGGAGTGGGACAGTTAAAAAGTTTATCGGGACAATACATAGAAACCGGAACAGTGTCGGACAAACCGAAATGTATGGGAAAGATTAGCCCCAGTGAAGTGTGCATTCCACCAGAAATCTGGTAGTAAATCACGCGTATATAAGGTATCGGTTCACAAAGATCTACACTAGGAGTCTCTTTTTATGACTGCGAAGTATGGCATCTTACAAGTGTAGGGAAGCGGGCATTGGAAGCAATAAAATTGACAGACCGAATAATTAATGAAAGCGTCCTCCAAAAAGAGAATTCAGTGGAAAGCATTGTTAAAAAAATTGGGAAATTACCCAAGTAGAAATTACCCACTACCCATGAAAGAAGTCCGACAGGGCCGGGCCTCGGATCCGGATCTTCTACTTTTCGGGTGACTGCTCTAAAGAATTGAGCGAACGTGCCAAAAATAGGCAAAACTACCTATAGCCCTTTCGTGAACATGAAATTAAATCGGACACACACTGAAGCGCGATATATTCCTTAAGAAATTGTTTTTAGGGATGGTAGAAAAGAGGCATTATAAGGAAAGACTTAAGTTGAATAAAGGGAGACAATTTAGTGTCACTGACAAGATTTCTAAATTACGATGAATTGGAGAGCCGTAGCAACACAGAAGACTCCAAGAAGACGATGATGGAGATCACATGGAATAAGAAAATTCGGTTCGGTAACAAAAATTATATCACACTAAATGTCTTTATCTAATTCTACGCCACAGAAGAACGACAAATGGAAAGAAGCTTCTAAACGTATGTGGACTGCAACTTACCTTAAAGATTTTCAATAAAAAGATAATAAATTGAAATACTTATCCGTACTCATTTGTGGACAAAACTATTTAGGGCATCCTGATTATATGAACTTATGAGTTAAATCATTTTTATACTCTATTTTTCTCTATTACAATTTATTTAAACACACTGTTCTATCTTTTCTCCTGCTGCTAAAATTCTAAAATAATTATGTATTACTATTATTAATATAATTTTGAAACAAGGCTTCTGAACATTTGCTTAAATACCCTCTTGAGTTATTTAAAATAATAAGTTTTTTATACTAAACGAATATAAATTCAAGCGTGACGTTCATTTTTCACTATCAGAACTTTCCGTTGACGGTTATAGCAAAAAATAGTCATTCATGCATGTGTATGTATTATACTATAGAATATTATCTATTCGCACACGCCCGCAAAAAAGGAACCATCTCTCTTCTTAGCTTAGTTCTTTACAGTGGAAGATATCCATTTCTTCTCCTCATGATACACGGCATATATTTATATTATCCTTGTTTAAAGCTGTTGAACATCCTGTGTACGACGGAAAAATATCCGAGCCGTCTGCCAAGAAGACGCCGATGAAACGTTGTCGGTCAAGTTTCGCGTAGGGAAACCGAGCGTCGGTCAACCGAGGTAAACGCATTAAAGAATGCAGTTGAACCGATACCCACCAATTGAACGAGAGTTTATTCCAAGATTTATTGCTCTAACGTATAAATTAACCGTCACGGAATAAAGGATTTGCTGAGGTAACTCGTGGCCTTTATCTGTTGTCCGAGCGGACGTTCTCCCGCGCGGAAAATTTCCCCCGATTACGAAAGTCGAGCAAAAAGCGTTGCAATGACGTTGGAAATGAGATTAACGAACTGAAACGCCCACGGCGAGGTGCGAACGCGCGGCCTTGGTATCGGAAAGCAGTCATCCTACCCATCTAAGCTGCCCACCTCATTCTACGGCCATCAAACAACGGAAGATGTATGGGGCGGCTGTTGCACGGAGATGGACGGAGTGCAGGTACTGCGGTGGGTAATTGAGAGGCGGGAATTAGGAAGATCAAAGGTGGGCCTCCATCGCCTGCGTGGGAGGGAAAAGAGAGCGGAGATAAAGCATTTGTATTTAGAACCGACATACGTTAAAAGATGGCAGATTTGCAGCACCCAGGCGAGGAGGAAAAGGGGCATGGAATAGCGAAAAAATACGCGAGCAGTATTCACATTTTCGTGGGTTCGTTTGCCGTAATATTTTGTGTACGAATCGACTTTCTGCCTACCTAAACTTCGTTTCGACTTTTATAGCGGTCATGAAATACTAAAATTTACCCCAGTTGCAAAATGGGATATGTTTCGCCACGCCTTTCTCAGCAGATGTGGTTATTGGCACATTCGGGAGGCTTTCAGTTTAAACAAATTTAGAACGGTGGTTTATGATTAAAGATGTCCGTTATGGAAATGAGATTGAGATGGAAGTTTCAATAGCAGCCCGTGAGGCTTTTCAATAAAAGATTAAACTACATAAATAATGTTATGTTAGTACTGATAAAATTATGATGCGTAGCTCCTTAATACGGAAACCGGGCATTGAATCGCGGCGTCACACTATGAATGTAAGCAATATGGATGGAATAGGAAACCAAGATATATGTTTCCAATTACTCTGTTCTAACAATAAAGTCTCCAAACAATTTTTTGGCGGCTTAGGTAGCGCATTACTCGAATTTAAGCGGGCATATGTTTTACATGGGTTCCAGAAATACGTATTTCATGTTTTTTAAAGCGATACTGTTTGAATAATTGACGTTGAAACTTTTCATGTTTGAAATGGGCAGTACATATATGTACCATTCAGTTCAGTGAAAAGATAAAAATGAATCACGTATCGACTATAACATTTATAAGTATTGGACATAAGAATGAATCACAAATGGACGTATCGGAATTTAGAGTTAAACTGAAGCATAAATGAAGGTACCTCAAGCACTAAAGGGAAGTGAACGTTTGCTAAAGTACCCCTTGTGTCATATCGCAAGAGAAAGGGTAGGAATGAGCTGGTGCTATTAAAAGGAAAAATTCGATAATGGGAAAAGAGAATGCAGGAGACTCAAAAGGAGCTGTTGGGATGAAAGAGGTCTCGAAGAAAAGAAATGCGAATTTCGAAGAATAAAACGGGGTGCGAAAAGCTGTAAGAAGCCATCTGGAGGGGAAAAAATATCCTACTTATGTATGAAGGATAAAAACAGAGCATCAAACCGAAAACCTAACAGAAGAAAAGCATTATATTTGTCGGAGTGAAAACCGAGTCCGAAGCAAAAAGTTAAAGTCCTTGAACATCAACCGAAATCGAAAACCAGTAATTTTTTCCTTCATATTATTGGTTTGCATTATCATCAAGTGTAATAGCAGTTATATTTGACAAATATTTGCGGTGACTTGCGACTCACTAATTAATATTGAAATTTTTATAATTAAGTTTATCTTAGGATCTACTAAATCGGCCTCGATTTTATGGTAGTTTTACATCCTCAAGAAAGATTATAATCAGACTTTTACCATTACCACAGATATTTAATCTATTAACACGATTTTGACCCTTGTTCGATCTGATGATGACCCATTAAAACCATTGTCGTAGAATAAACATTCTGCGGTAGTGATAACAGCCTGATTTTCATTATTCTTCTAAATTTATTTTATTTGATTTTTTTGCATTAATAGTTTTATTCTAAAATTTTATCAAAAGAAATTCTATATAAGGGACACGTGTAATGTAACATTTGCACAGGGATAAATTTTTTGGAGAAAAAACAGTTTTGAACCGGTTTGACGTTTTCTGCCGGAACTATACCGGTTCTCAACCGATATTTGGCGTTTTACTCGAGCCGGAACGAAAATAATTAACGTTCGAAACTCTGAATCTACATCTAAATGCACCCTGCAAGCCACCCTTCGGCGTGTGGCAGGGGGTGTATGTACCAGGACTCTACTTCCCTAATCGATTAATTTCGCGCATCGTTCGCGGAAAAAATGAATTTTTGAAACGACTTGTTCTTGCATCTATTTCTCTGATTTTTCTCTCAGAATCGGAACAGCCTATGTAACAGAGAGAGCGTGTACAATCAGCTAAATCTTTTAAAAATGTACCTTCTCTGAACTTACTAAACAAATTAAGTCTGCTTAAATCGTCTATCTTCTAGAGATTCCCATCCTACGTGCTTAATTTAAGTAACACTCACTGATTTGCCATAACAATATTTTACGAAACGTATCGCCTTTAGCTTTACTTTAATTAATTCTCTAATACAACACTTTTCGGTAAAGTCCCATACACTATACGCATACTCAAGATGAGGCCTAACCAATGCAACGTAATGTCGCTCACGGACTTTTTCTTCACTCACTCTGACTATGCTCTTTATAGAGTTTCTTAAGTGCTCCTACACATATGTTACGGATGTGGGTACCCCATGTTAGGTTATTCGTGAGGGTTACTCCAAGATATTTCACTGATTCAATAATTAATAAAGATTAGATTATCTCGAACATTATTTTTTCTCTCGAAGAAGTTAATTACTGAACAGTAGTCTATATTGAGTTCTAATTGCAAATCATCGTTCCATGTCATAATTCTATCGAAATCACTCGAGAAGGTTAACATATCCTCTGTATATTCTATTTCCCTATACGTTACAGCGTCTTCCGCAAATATCCTGACTTAATATCTATGTTACTACTAAGGTCGTTGATGTACGCTAAAATATTAATGGTCAGATTAAACTGCCTTGGATAAAATTGAATAAGATTCACTTACCCCGAAAAGGAACATCGTGAAAGGAATGTACAGGTGTGCCAAGCCTCATGATTAAGTCGTTTTAAACAGTTGTTCGTAATGTGGTACATAATTTTACAAATGAAAGTGTAAATTAACTGAGGTTATATTAAGATGCATGTACAATATTCTCTACAACATTCAAACAATATGGAATCATATAAGGAATTTAAGATTTCTTGGTGTATAATTGTAGAAAAGATTCTCGGGTCTTCACCCATGTAAGTTGTCTTAACATTATCTGAATTATCCATCAGCCCTGAGGAGGATGACGGGGTCAGTCACTGAAACGTTGGCGATTATGTGAAGACAACTTACTTGGGAGGAAACCAGAGAATTTTTTCTACAATATGAAATCATGCTTAAAGAACTATCCTTACAGGAAAAGAAAGGGGAGAAGATCTTTATCCCTATAATGCTGAACAAAGAAAATTGGTTTTAGCTCACCGCCGCAAAAACAACACGCGAGAATTATAGAAGAATAATGACAGGCGAGTGAAGGCGGGGTCGCTTAGGGTCAGTGGAATGATAAATGTCATTCCACTGATGGATGATAATCAGTGGAATGTGTTTTTTTATCAAAAGGCGTAAAGGACATTCATTCTGCTCCGCCTGTTCGCTTTATTCATTAGATGCGAAATACGGACAGTTTTCAGAGAAGTGATTCAACCGCAATTTTTATAAGATGAATTCGTATACTGTTTCCGTTAAGCAGGGGTCCGTATAGCGAAGGATGTACTCATGTGTGTGACTTATCAATGTTCAACAGGGTGACAATAAGCATTACATTGATGGAAGTGAAGGAAATCTTAGAGTGATTCAACTGGCGACCACGGGACAATGAGCCGAGGATGACCAATGCAAAGAGAAAGAATATCCCCGTTAGTAGGTCGAGAGCGATGCTAATGTCTGAGCGACGACCGCGAAATGGATAGGGCTTCGATTCGCAAGAGGTTTGCTCCGCGTGGGAAACTTGTATCTCGTATTGAAGCCGATATAGTTTTCTTTCTATCATCTGTCAACTAACTGTAAGCGAAATTCATTACTTCATGCTCCCTCCTCCAGCAATCTGAGTGCTATCCTGCCATCATGTTTCATAGTACCCGGGAGTTGTATAGATTTTCCACACTTCTCAGAGGATCCACATACGCTAAAATTCCTCATTTAGAGCCTATACCTTTACCTCTCGTTAATTAAAACTTTAAGTCCAAACTAATATTTATGTAATCGAAAATATTTCGCCGATAAAAAAGGTTTTCTGATAAAAAGAAGTGCTGATCATACGGAAAGAGGAAGATAACTTTCCGTCCGCCTTCCATTCTAACAATTTTCGATGAGAATAATAAAGGACATAACTTTTTTTACCCGTACCACCAAGAGTTTCTTTTGCGACCATGGTTTCAACTCTTCGCGTCGCCATCAGGCCTTTATTATTCTCATCGTCATCGCAGCCGGTAATTTGGTCCGCGGTGATTTGGCCCGCGACGATATGGTCCGCGGCGACTGGGTGCTTCGATAATTTAGTAACTACACGCGATAAATTGGTTGTTGGGCATGACTAACATTTGTCATAATTAATTGCTATTGTTATAGCTGGATAGCATTCAGAAACATTAGAAGTATTTAACTGTTTGTTAAATAAAAATAAGAAGTATGCCTTACTGGAATCGGAGAGTATAATAAGGGAGGAAAACAGTTATCTAGATGTAAAGATGTGACAAAAGTACGGCTTATATTTAAATTCAAGTCTTTTATACGCAAGGAATACGCATCCCGAGATAAATGAGTATTTTCTCAGAGATAAATATCGATGAGAAGAAATCAAAATAGATGATTAATGTAAATAGTACGCTTCATATAAATAGTAATGTAAATGAATAAAGATGATTGATAAAATACACGCTCCCAAGTCATACTTTAATTTTTGTTAAAACAAAACTATTGCACTCTATCCAGCAACACCAATAACAATTAATTATGACAAATCTCAGCCTTGTCCAACCACCAATTTATCGCGTGTAGTTACTAAATCATCATAGCACCTAGTCGCCGCGGACCAAATCGTCGCGGACCAAATCTCCGTGGGACCAAATTGTCGTGGGACCAAATGGTAGCGGACCAAATCACCGCTGACTAAATCACCGGGTGGCCATTGTCATGGAAATCTACCACGAAGTCAAGCCGGAAAGAATTGATAGTCTTTTTATTTTCATTAAATTGTAGTTATGAATTATGTTAAAAGCGGGTGTGTAGTGTGATTGCAACGTCATGGTCAAATTCTTGGAGAATGCTAAGCCAACAACAATAAATTATCATAACATACGTTCGTTCATTGCAAATAAAACATTTTACATAACATTTAAAGACTAAACTACTCAAGCGTTCATTTAGCAAAAGTCTCTTGTATGTCTTCAAACAACATATTATGCAAGTTTTTTCATGGTCAAGAACAACTCATCACGTCTATCACACTAAAAGGCAATCCTCTACTTCCACTTCGTCAACGACAAGCTCACTCGTCCATACGAATTCAACCACTAGAAAAACTCCACCCCACAACTACTTTCTTTGGCAATGATCTCTCCACACATGAACAAAAAATTCCTTTTGCCTCCGCAAAATATTTTTCAGTTAAAACCCTTTCCTCTCCCTTCTTCTTTTCCTTTTCTTGTCCTCTTTTCTATCGACCAGCTTACTTCGTCCTCAATAAGTCAAACTCAAATCTTAAGGCATCTGATATTTCAATATAATACTTTTTCAAAGTCCATGTTTCAAACCAATTAAGTAAAACTCTCCTGACTAAGAGGTTTGTGTTTTTTTTCACACCTTTTTCAAGGCATTCCGTCGTAGCTAATTTTCTCTTCCTGAAATCTCCCTTCTCTACTTTAATTTTCCTTCTACTTCTTATGTGCACATTCCATTTCAAGAAAGAACATAATCCTAGTTATAAAATTATTTAAATTGTCACAGCTAGGTGCAACCACAACTTTTTACATTTTTTCCCTTACGAAATCTCATAATTTAATTTTTTAGACATCCATTTCAAATATCCTTCTGTATGAATTTGCATTAATTAGTTATTCCATTATTCCAACCCCTTCCAGAGTTGCAGATAACAGCTTTGCCATCCTTTGATCTTGCAAAATTCACTATTACACCATCAACTTTAGTGTGTTTCTATTTCTTCTCAAGCTTCCTTGACCATCATAGCACGGCATTCAACAGTATTTTTTCGTTCCTGGTTTCGTCCGGGAGTTATTATTTATGTGAATTATAGTAAACAAATATTTCTTAAGGTCCAGGTCCGATCCATAAGCCACCGTTGATTATTTTTCAATTTCTTGCTCCATAATTTTTCAAAATTAAAAGTACTAAGTGAAATCTGGTGGAATTTCATTTAAAAAAAACGAAGAAAAAATCCATAATTTTTCATTGCGAGCAGCCTTTTCAATAACGTCTCCCTTATTTGACTGAACCTGACAGAATGTAAGAGTAATAATCAATGTATGATGTTAACTATCAAAAGTACGTATCCATACTTATTTCCAAAACAGCCTTGAATAAGTTCAAAACCTACTTATAATTCAAACAACTATTTAAAAAATATTGTTCCATATTTTAAATGCCTGCTTTAAAGTATCTAACGGGTTCCTCCAAGAATTCATCGACCTGCAAATCAAGTCGAGAAACGTTAACAGATGAACAGGATTAAGAGGTAACATTAATTGGATGAATGAATCAGGGAATATTTCCAAGTCTGTTTAAATGAGACTTAAGTTCTTCTTCTGCATTCCTTCTCTATAGTAAATCCTTCTGATCTAAAAATATCCTTGTTTATGGCGGAATCAAAACTCCGAGTGGAAAACGGACTAAGCTTTTCGGTGGGATTTGTTTCATCCCGGATCAAATGATTTTTGAGTCGCATTTCTTTGCGTTAAAAACGGTTCGTACCTATACGGAGCAAAGCAATTTGTCGTCACGAAAAGGAATGCTTCCAAATTGACGGAGGAAATTCGTTTATTAGGAGCTAATTAAATGTTCGCTGTGCTCGACTTGTGGATAGGCCTCGGGCCTGTGGGGCAAGGCATCGAACCGGAACCAAACTGAAAACTGAAACCGAAACAGGAAAAAACCTCACTTTCGTCGGAGTGAAGTCCGAACCAGAAGCAATAAGTTAGTCCTTAAATGTAAACCGATATCAAAAATTATTATCTTTTCCTTGCGATTATCGGTTCGCATTCTCATCAAGAGCAACATAATTTATATTTAATAAACATACGCAACGGTGATTTGCAACTAACCAATAATTATTTCTCTTATTTTACGCTCATTGGCGGACCGACTGAAGTAAGAAGGGGGTCGCATAATACTGATTACATCTTCCGCAAGTCTTTAAGTTTATCAAGGAATCAGCCTAGCTTCTAATCACCTTTCTTTCTCCAACTTGCGTCGGAGAGCATTTGCGTAAGGCTTACTTTGCTTAAACCGAACTTTTCAGTTGCTTTACCGCAGATATTTGGGATATGTGTGCTCTTATTTGTAAGAGATATTCAACTGACTCTACTACATTTATACTCGTTCCACTAATATATAGGGGTTGTTCAGACGCAATTTTTTCCTTTCGAAGAAATTAACTGCAGAGCATACATTTACATTAAAATCTAGTTGCCATTTTTCGCACTGTTTGAATTTAATTGCATTTAGCCTCTCTTCGCCCACTTTTTAAATCAGCTACTGCAAACATTACGCAATTATGAGCGAAAATTATGCGTCAAATTAAAAGAAAATGGAGAACTCGGAAATTATACGGAACATAAGAGCTTCTTTGATTCCTTCCTGTGTCACGGCATACCATTTTGGAAGCATTATCTTTGTGGACTGAAGAGTTTTTTTGTTGTCAGAGATTAGAGCCTGGTTGGATTCCCGGTGAGAGCAAATATCTTCCCGTTACTTTCCATCGAGATTTCGAAAAACTACCAATAGACAGCATTGGAACCGATTCGTAATTTACAATTTCATTTTGAAAACAATACACGTTCGTCCCCCAAACAGCTATTTCAACATCAAATATTGTCATTTATTTTGTTTCATTGGGGACAATCGATTGAGGTATGTTAACGGGAACCAAACACCTTACAGGTACTAGGAGAACAGGCAAGAGGTCGTGAGAAAGGCGGGGTCGTGGAAACGCTAAAAAAATCAGCTAACTAATAGGTAGCATTCAATTCGTGACCCACACCCTTAGGAGTGGCAAACGGAGGAAAATTGGTTGGGGCACGTTCCATAAACACTCGACTCGTATCTTTTCCTTTCAATTTGCGGAAGCGTCAGTCGTTGCTTTGTTTGCATTCCTTTCTTCCTTGCTTTCGGCCGAAAACGTGGGCGGATATTTATCGCCTCAGTGACGCCCATACCATTGAAATGCGAAAATCGTTTGGGCGAGAAAACCAACATTTGAACCCTGGTAGCGATGCAGCATCCTTAAGCAATTATAGCAAATTCTTCTGAACCCTTCGGAATAGTGTGACACCTGTTTTCCTGACATCTTTACGAGCGGAAGCAGGGGATTTTCTTTTGTTGAAACTTAGCCACGAGTTGTTTATTGGAGCCTACAAATCAGAGATTTCCTCTCCAATACCGTTGCTTCTGATTCACACATTACTTCCGGAAAACGTAATTTTAGCTTTAATGGCGTTTTAAAAAGTCTAGGAAATTTCAAAAGACAAAGCTCTAATTTATTCACATACTATAATTTTTATCATAATGTCATTGCTGCAATGCGACTACTGGACTACTAATAAGATAGGACTTTATGACTTCAAAACAGCCTTGATTGCACAGATCTAAAAGAAGCGAAACTCCAAGACGTTCCCTATTCTTAGAAAATTTATGAAAGAACTAAATTAATTTTTAATAAAAATCAATAAATAAAAAAACAAACAAATTAATTTAGATTAGATACATATATTACTGTGCAAGATTTTAACTTAAAAACGTGATTAAGGAATAAATAGTAAAAAGTTTTCAGAGGATGTTACCAGTTGGAAAAATACATGATGGTGAGCGGGCCAAATTAGAAAAAAAAAAACATCTGTTGAAAATACTTTAGCATAGCAGAAATAATACATCTAAAAAACGAGGAGGAAATGTATGCATTTATTAACGTAACGGGCTTAAACACAAAGTAACTAATTCCTAATGTGGTAATTACTGCAAACGCCCAATATATCTTATCGTCGAAGTTAAAACAAAATCTCGAAAAATTCTTCGCTGTATTCCTTATTGGCTTCCTAACGCCGGTATGCGATATTGACAACGAAGCTCTCCGCGACGCTGTTTGACCTTATCCTTGTTAAGAACCCAAACAATGCAAAATCATGGACAATTACCCGCACCTGGCATATCCGCACATTATCTTATTTATTTAATATATGGAATACGCAATACATAAGAAACAATTATAAATATCGAGATTTTCAAAATAATGATTTAAACGCGACGTAATCCATTTCATATTTAATCATTTAATCATATTTCTTTTCCATTAATATGACCTTTCAAAAAGTAACGCCTCCGCATATTGAGTTTAATAATGTTTAAGTTTATCCAATATCTAAATGTATCAGTTATCGTCTTCATGATTAATGTAAAATTCTCCAAGTACCTCCTTCTTCGCTGCATATAATCACAGTCCCAATTCACGATTAATGCAGTTATAAAGAATATGTGGAATCAACCAGAATGAACAGAGTGTAACTATCTGTTAAGTAATCCGATAGGATATAGTGGGAGTACATCCTCTGTCTATGGATCACCTAGAAAATGCTACGGCATTTTCTACTTAAGACTTAAAAGTGAAGAAAAAGGTTAATATCATAAAATAGTAATTTCGTTTCATTCTGTGTATACACAGAATGAATAATATATTCTGTATATTCTGTGAAATATATCAATAATTCTAGAAGATATTCCATACTTATTCTTGTGTTCCTGTCTTTCGCAGGTGATTGAAGAATCTGTACTTCATGACTGAGATACACATTGTGAGTACTAGTGTTGTAGAATTGCTCAGTAAAAATTGCAGTAAATTGTTTTCAATTTTATTGCCGTTTTGCAATAAAATTGAAAACAATTTATGATGCATTTTTTTTGTGGTTGAATAAGTGCATATACATGGATTAACCACTTGCTCTGTAGGGGCTGAGGGCAAACATGCAAACCTCTCATCCCTAGCCTATGATTAGGCCTACAGACGCAGGCATCTTTTTCAGGAGCACTCTTTTCACCTTCTGCGGGGGTAAGTTAACCTAGCTCTAACTTCTCAGTCGCTTGATCTATCTGTCTCTAAGGTCGAATTCTTACAAGTTCCTGTGGCAGAGCGGCTCCCTATGCATGTAAGAGATGAACCTCAATGGACGCCACAAGGGTCCTGGGGGGGGGGGGTCCACTTCTTAGGGTGTTAGGCTATCCCTTTAAATCCTCCCTTCCCTTCATCATCGGCTGGTTAATCGTAGAACAAGGAACAGCAAAGATGCATCAAGTCCAGTAGTACATGTTGGTACTGTTTAAGGAAATGAATTGTATGAAACGGCTAGAGTAATTATCATCTGAGTGAGAGATTAATTTATGGTGAGAGCAGTAGTTTGGGATACTTCCAGTTGATTCTGAAATGAGGAAGGAAGTACCGTCTAGTGAAATTTTTACTCCTGACCGTACCGTTATCATAAGGACAGAAATGGCAGATTAGAGGAGATCATTTATCGCTGTATGAAAGAGTTTAGATTTTTGGTAAAAAGCCTGGTGAACTTTTACATGATCTGGTTCTCAGTGCCCGATACGCATGTTAAGAAAGAGTTTTACTGCCCCTTTTATCGCCTTCCCGATGGCGATGACGAATCCATAGAGGAATTGTAGAATGTAATTCTTAAAATCTATAATGGTAGACCGGACGCAACCGTTTTCGTTGGAAGCGATTCTTATCCTATAAAACTGGATAATCATGTCCGTCATAAGTAACGTTCTAGATAAACATACACCGCAGAAATTAACCGTTTATTTCTGCCTTCGCTTTCAAGCAAGAAAATACAGAAGCGACTCGAATTTATTACTTTCGGAAACAGCAATATTCTAGATCTCCTTGCTACAACCTACCTACCCAAAACTTTCTACATTAAAGGAGTTTATTAAGACGAAAGTTGATGCATTAATTAGATTCATTCGAATTAATTCAGTAGATGATAGCTGGTATGAGTTTCTCCCTGACGACCTTTGCGTAGGTGCATCTAGATTTGTTTCGACAAAAACGACTAGATATCGTCAAGAACCGCGATGGGTGAATTGAAAATGCGTTATCTACAAAGAAAACAAAGGTTATCACATTCTCGCATAAATTCTTTTCCACGGAATAGCAGAGAATACGAAGAACAGTAGCGTAATTATCTAGGTATCAAGACTGCAGCTATAATTGAAGCCCGTAACAAATCCGATGCATATAGATTTACACGTTACGCAAATGCTAGAAAATAATTCTAAGGAATTTAGAAAATTTTTCATATCAGATGACGATCACGTCAACGCATTAAAGATTGAGAAAACAACTCCGTCTTTATTTTACAAATTAATTATTGACGCTACCGGTTTCAAAATGATGTGAACATGTTGATACCGGAAGTGTAAATCATTAATTTATCGAATAAAGACAAATTTGTTTTCTCAATTTTGTTCTTCAATTGACATATAAGTAGAATTTATTAGTGTAAATTTATGATCGTATTTCATACCTTTGAGCCGTATTTCTGTTCATTAGTATACAGTATTAGTATTCCAGTCAGCTTTAATACATGTGCAAGCGTTTTGAAGTTTAAAATTTGGGACATTAAAGATCATTTGGGAAGTTAGAAGCATCTAGATCATAGCAAACTTTATCATCTTCTCAGTAAGAATTCTCATTAATAAAAAGTTGACTTTTCCATATTTTGGAAAACGTTTCGGAAAAAGTGCATATATCCAAAATCTGAAAGCGCATGGTGATCATAGATATAATGTATATTAACCGACTTAAGGCACAAAATCCGAGTTGCAACGCGATAGATCAATATTAGCAGTGAGCCGAATATCCCGTAACTTTCATGGATTACTAAACACCAAATATACCTTCATTCTATGAATGGATCGACGTGCTGGTCTGTAGTCAAATCTCGAGTATAATAAAGTCACCAGCACCATGAAGCCATCAAAAGTTGGTAGGGAAACTCAATGCGCATTTCGCTGCCGATAGCAGCATCCTCAGGGGAAGAAGCGTTGTAAGCTTCCTTGTGGTTTTTTTTTAATTGAGTCACGCTTCTTCCCCTGAGGATGCTGCTATCGGCAGCGAAATGCGCATTGGGTTTCCATACCAACTTTTGATGGCTTAATGACGCTGGTGACTCTATTATACTTTTGCCATCAGCGGTAGGCTTCCTTGTGAAATCTCGAGTAGGTTGATAAGATTATCATAATTATTTATCTCCCACGACGAAGTTAGGTCCTAAAGGCATCTCTTACACCTAATAGCTTAAATAATTGCATAGTTCAGTAATAAATAAATCAGATGTAAAAATTGGAAACCACTGACTTACAGCTAGGAATATAAAATCAAAGTATATTATAAGAAAGCAAAAACAAGCAATGATATGAATTGTGGGATAAACTACTAAACTGATGGCGGCTACCGGCAAAATTCCCACGATCAAGAACCTTGAAGTTGGATACGTGAAGTTCAAGTAGCTGCAAACGGGTGAAATTTATGCGCGATACTCGAAGCCAAAACAGATGAAATCTTGTGCGAATTTTAACTTCTTTCATTTCTTCTCTTAAAATTTACTCGCGCTAGAGTGTCCAACGAAGTAGATTTGAAATAGATAAACCCTCACGTTTCTTAAGAGCTGCTAATTCGTAACACATCTGTTGGACGATGCCCAAAAACGATTTGAAAGTCGAGGAAAGATATGCTAAAAGATTTCCTCGGAACCCACTATTTCCTTGGACAGATAGAAGATGACTTAGCGCCTTGATTGTAATTTCAGCTGATGATATGGCGATATATTTTACGGAGATGGCGAAGCGAAGCGTCCGTGCCGACGGTGATGTTGTTGAAGATTTATCACTGCCATCTCGCTAATGCTCACGGTCGTGTTTCCATGGGTTTAACAACAATGAAGATATGTCAAGGGATTCTATAATCGTCGATACAAAAAATAGGTAATAGAAAGATAGACGAGGCTGTATTCAAAAGGAACTCTCAGGATTCAAATTCCCATATAAGACTGGAGTGCAGCTCGCATCAAGCTACCAGCTCCATTTTTGCTCCATTTCATTGTTTTCGTAATTACGCAGGTCACGGAAAGTATGCCGCATGCTGGAGCATTCATCAAGGCTCGTTGAGAAGCGTAAAAACAAGGAGAAAATTTATTCCGTGATTGGGAACAAGGACTCGAAGGAAATGGGCATCATAATCGCAAGAATGCTCCGATGTGGTCCGCAAAATGCAAACATGAAAGTCGCAGTAGCTTTAAAACTCCAAGAATGGGTTTGAGGAGAGAGATGTAGCAGGATGAAAGTTGAAGGATGTCCATTAGACTCAACGAAGGTCGCAAGTTCAGTGGTACGGCTTCCTCCTTGAGGGAACATGACGTCATTTTCTCCACGAAAGAAGGGAAGCGCTAGTCGAGAGAGCTTTGCCGATTACGTCGTCTTTTGGCTTGAGTAGATAAAAGATTATTTCATTCGTTCTCACACAACCGCTTGTTCGCCGATGCACCTTTCATTAGGTGAATCAAGAATCGTAATTTCTCTTGTGAGAAGGGTGTCTTCCGCAATATCTCCGGAATTTCGGGAGATTTAGGGATTTCCGCAAGTTTATATGGCCCTCGCAATGTAATGCTTAGATGATAATGCTTTAGAACGTCTTTATGACGAACGAGATTGAAACGAGAGATTGAGCGAGATTAGGTCTCTTTTTTCATCTAACCCTTCCCCATTAAGTATTTAAAAGAAAGAGATAAATTTAGGATATTATAGAAAAATACCGTACGGTACCGTATCGTAATACGGAAAACGTATAACGTAGTATAAAAGAAAGGCGTAAAAATAATACTGTAGCGTAACTTTCATTTCAATCCATCTCGTAACAACTTCTAATTAATGTCTATTGGAATTCTAATTATTGGAAGACTACTTTTTAGGCTTCTCGTGTAGATTCGAGGTACGATTTCGGATCAAATTCATACCAAGTTATGCAAAATTTACCTAAAAGTAGATTAGCATATTTACATTAATTCTATTTTGGTTTTTCGTTAAATTTCTTCACACCTAAACACGTATGCATGTGAGAAAAAGTATACGATATACATACACTGGCACGTAATATAGTCTGAACATGGGTTAGTGAGCATTAAATGTGCCAACATTTAGACAGTATTTTCAGATGGATACTTTAGTTTTTGGTTAATGATTTAAACTTAATTCTTCTTCAAAGAATTCTTCGAATTCTGTTATCATTTGCTATCGAAAATCAATGAAAGAAATGGGATTTTATGATATTTGGATGTGGTTATCATGGGACGTTGGAATTGCTCAAGTAATTAACGATTCCATTCAAATGATTAGGGAAATCACGGGGAAATGTATCAAACTCTCGAAAAAGCACAGGAAACTTATCAATATCTGCTTCCAAGGTAAAACACACGGAAGATTATTTTCTTGTGAATTAAACGCGGTCTCCTCATTACCTTCGACCTCATTCCAGCATGAACAGCTGAAAGAGGATTGAGAATAAGTTTAGTTTCATAGCAGCGCTTTACAAACTTTCCCTTTGACAAACTCCGAAATATTAATGTATGACTTGAGTTATTTTGCCTGGTAGATAGATATTAATGATAAATACATTAAGGAGGCAAGTCGTCCAGGAAAAGCAGGCTGTTCGTTAAGTGTGGAGCTTCTGAGTTCCATCCCGGCACAGTATATAAAAACATACGAATTTTGTAGAAATCGATTATCAAATTTTTTTCACAGATCACTTATTTATAATCTGAGAAGACCTGGTCTTCTGGAACAAAGTTGTGATACATGGTTATTCTGGATGCTTTGAATTAACGTAATAGTTATAAGGCTATTTCTTAGGATGTGTAGTATGAGGATTATTTAAAGGCATCAGGGAAACAAATTAGTAATCAAGATACCACTGTGAATATTCTAGCTTAAAATTGTTCTCCTGTCCTTGAAGATGTATTCTGAAGCTAAAATGCTATATCTTTGTCGTAAGTCTTAAAATACACTCTTTTCTGAGAACTATTCAACCTTAGTTAATCATCAGTTTCAAAAGGTATAAGGAAAGAACGAGGCTCTTACTAAAAGAGCCTTGTAGTAGGCAAGATGAGGAATGAGTGGTACGAACCACACTGCTTTGATTCAGAAATAATTGGGATTAAAATACTCGCCTTTATAAATTATCAGCAACTATACGCAATCAAACTGAAGTTTGAGGGATACCTGAGTGATAAAACTTCTCTTTCGATAGTGCTGTTTGGAAACTCCGGAGAGCTTTCATTGAGTCCGGAGTCACAAAATTAGGCTTCATGACCCAGTTTTCGTTCCGGTTAAACTAAAAACAAAATTTCGGTTAGGTTCTGGATTTGCTCCATCTGCCAGCGTCGAATCTGTACGAAACTTTTTTTTTTCGCTCCGACTACTGTAGTATTACATACCTCTGATATCTTGTTTTATTATGTGTAGCTTTTTTCTTATACACTCCATTACACTAAAATTTAGAGTAAGACTTATTAAGTTTTTTAAGCTGCAAGTCATAATTAAAAGTACATATGTTAACTAAGAAGGCAAAAGTAAAAAGATTAGGTGGAAACGAAGTCATTGAAATACAAATAAATAACGGTTATATAGAACAAGTAAATGAATTAATCTATCTTGGTAGTAAGATACTCCCCTGTCACACTCCGAAAGGCGGCTTGCGGAGTATTTATGTCGATGTAGATGTAAGGTAACAGAAGAACGGAAAAAAAGAGAAAGGGATCAGAGCAAAAATAGCTACGGCGAAGGAAGCTTTCAATAGGAAAAAGAACGTATTACAAGGAAAGATGCATGAGGAACTAAGAAAGAGACTAGTGAAGTGCTATGTTAGGAGTGTTTTGTTTTACAGATGCGAAACTTGGAGGAGGAGGAGGAGGAAAGCAGATGAAAGGTGGTTAGAAGCATTTGAAATGTGGATGTGGAGAAAATTGGAGGATATAATGGACGGACAAAGTAGACGTAGTAAGAAATGAAAATGATTAATGGAAAAAGGACAATCATAGAGACAATCAGGAAGAGAAAGAGGAATTGGCTAGGACAAGAGTTAAGAAGAAATGGATTAATAACATCAGTGATAGAAGAAGATGTGGAAGGGAGAAAAATGAAAGAAAGGAGAAGAGCAAAGATGATGGATAGCCTGAAAGGAAAGGATGGATACGGAGAATGAAGATATAGGCTCAAGGCAGGGAAGGATGGAGGAGAACAAGATAAAAGGACTTGCTCATAGGCGGAATAATTGTGACGATGATTAGTTAACCTTCCCCCAAATTCTTTCGTCAAATATACATTGTTGGGAACCGAAAATCTGACCGAAGTAAGTAACGGTTCTCTCTTTCGGTTCGGCTCCGCTTCGATGTTACGGTTTCAACCCGACCTTCGGATTTGCCGTTGATTTAAGTAGGAAAGATTGATGCAACGGAGAAGCAAAATGGAAATTAATATTCCGAAACACTTTCGAACGAGAAGCAGCAAATTTTTCCGCAAACGAAACTTTCCTCGTTACGCCGCGCATAATTTCGTGCGTTATGAGGACGTTTCACTCGCGGAGAAAGTGTCCACTCCATTTCCTCCCGAAAGAGGGGCTTCTCGCTTAAAAAAAAGGACGCGGGCCGACCTCTAGCCCAGCTGTTAAAGTGGACCTCAATTAAAAGCAATTGGGGACCTCCTCTCGACGAGGAAAGAAAGTACGGGAAGGAAGGAAAAAACTCGAATGTTACGTTACGCGCCATCGCTTCCCTTTCGAACAATCCGCCCCCTTGTTTACAGACGCCGGGGATAAGTGATTTTTTTCGGGGTTTATTGAGTGTCGCCCGAAGAAAGTTGCTCAAACACGGTCCGAATACAGTTGCTTTCATTGTGCGAATGGAAATCTCTATTCGGCGCTAAAAGCTACTTAGACGCCATCCGTAGTCTTCGGCGAAACTCTCCCGCGAGGGTTTTGCGAAATCTTGGGAATTCGGGGTACGCAAAGGTTGGGAGATAGTCGAGGAAGAAGTAAATGAGGAATGGATGATCATTTGATCGCAATATTGCCAATATTTGTAGAGGTTCGAAAATGAATTTCATTTTTAGGGTGGTTCGTAATTATAGTCGTTGAGGCTCCTAAGGAATTAATGCCTGTCCACATTAATAGCACTACTTTCGAATAAATTTAATTTATTCGTAAAACTTTAAATAAATGACTGCGAATTATGTACACTACATTAATGTAAATATTATGTAATCATTCATAGGTTCTACTATCATATCTTGATGAATGGAATATTTTTTATTTGATTTATGGTAAAGGATTGAGAAGAATGCATCATTCATTTGATTTTTGTATTTGTCTTGCTCATGTTATGATAATGAGAACGCTTCAGAGGTCATGGTTGTTCTGGGCTCTGACCTTAATTTTTGTCACTCTTTATTAAGTGCTATCAAAAATGTTATTCATATTGTCATTAGGCTGTACTCCCTTGAAATTATTCTACTTTCATCTTGCTTATTAAACCCAACACTAGGGGCACTTCCCAACCCTTAGCACGCTAATAACTCGTTTCTGGCACAGAATTTCATTCAGTCAGTTTTATATGATTAACGTAATCACATATCATGCATCAAGATATCTATTGATTTTTTTCTCAAACATTTTGGCTGGCAAGTGAAAAAATTTTATATCAGAGATTTGGCCGATTTTGGCAAGCATTCTTAGAAACGTTGCTCATTCCTTCCTAAACGCCCTTCAGGGATTTTAGTAGCTATTGCTGGAGGATCCAAACACCCTTAGGGGCGACTCAAATGAGTTCCGGGCTGAATACTTTACTACATGTACTTCCAGCCGATTTTGAATTGCAGGGTACATCATATCAATCTTCTAGTGCAACAATTCGTAGGTATATCAGCCGAATAATTCTGGTCTCTGGAAAGAATAATAGACATACGTCCCGATTATGAACAAGAAAAATTTCGTTCCCCAGTTAAGGGCGGCTCGCGTTCCTCTGCTGCTATCCTGTGGTGTACCGAGAAAAGTCATGAAATTTCCCGAAAGAGTTGCAAAACATAAGCCAGCAATAGTGGTTGACCTCAGAGCATTCCTCCGAGGCTCTTATCCGCGGGTTGGCCGAGTTCCACCGCGAAGCCGAGTTCCCCGCCAAAGATGAATCAAGGGGTCCTATCCTATTGTGAGATCTAACATCATGCATTACAGGCGCTAATGCCATTTATATTGAAGAAGCTTTACTGCTCTTCAGTGAGCTAGATTTTTCGTAAACTTGGCTACGTTAATTCAATCTACACAAACAAAATCTGGCCGGATAAATCCATACGGTTTTGGAGGAGTACCCATCTAATAGAAGCGTTACGTTGGAAGTTACCTAAGTGGATTGAAATTACATGGAAATGTGTTGTAAACGAACGTTGAATGCAATTTGGAAACCATCGGCATCGGATATCGATTTCGGATTCAAAGGGCAGAGTCTCATCCAGACTCAAGGAAATCTTTGCTAATGGACTGTTTAGAAACGCCCAAACGTTCGCATTGAGAAGGAGAGAGCATAAATGTTGGATATTTAGAAAGAAGTCAACTCTGAAGTGCATCGTAATTGGATATTTGGACATCGCTTTCATGAGTGCGAATAGGTGACTGAAAATATAATCTGCACGCTAAAAGCTGCTGAAGACGGCTTCAAAGAATGCTTTACTTTCCCTTTATTTTTAGATGATTGAAACAGGGCATCGAACTGGATCCCACCCCAAAACCGGAAAAAAACGTTATCCGAATCGAAAATTCAAAATTCTCGATCCTTACCAAAAACTGGGAACCGTTATTTATTCCTTTTCGATATTCGGTTCACTTTCAACGGAATTAAGTATAGCTGCTATTTGTAATAATCTCGTTTAACGGTGGCACGAAACTAACTTATTAACATTTTATTTCAATTACTGATCTTATACTGCGTTTATTACTGCTCTATTACGATTTTTTATAAAACTCAGTGCGATTCAGAGTTAAAAATGGTTCAGTTAAAAGGTAACGGAATTGAAATGATTTATAAAATAATTTATGGTGCTTGCACCCCCTGCCACACGCCGAAAGGCGGCTTGCAGGGTACTTATGTAGATGTAGACGTAAACATCTTTCAGGAATTTATTTACACGCAATTTTTGGAGCAAATAAACCGACACCGAATTACGGACCAAATACTAAAATCTAATATAAATAATAAATGTAATTTCTAAGGTGGCTGCTGGAGTGAAACCGGAAATGGTGAGAAATTGTGCGTTTACGTTGAACCGTAGAGAAAATTGGAGTGGAAATTACCTTTCGATGCTGTGACTTTAGATTCCATTACTTACTTAAATCGTAGGTTAAGTATCAGAGATCGTTGACTGGAGTTTCATCTCGAACATTACACACTTAAATCTTGAATATGCCGAAAAGGGGCGCAGGAGTGTTATCTCTGAATAAATTAAAGGGACGAGGTTATAAAAAGCTCAAGGTTCTGAATGCGGGAAAGGCTGTTTGCTGCATTCTGCAGCTCTGCCTAAAAGGAAATTTTGTATATAAAAGAAAAAAGAAGTTGCATATTTTCAGGCATTATATTATTTACTTGCGTGTTTATGATTCTTTGTTTGTGCGTGAGGAATTTCACGAGTGCGAATAGGTGACTGAAAATATAATCTGTACGCTAAAAGAACAGAAGTATGTTTTACGTTCGAATAAATAACTCCTCAGGGTCAATACAGGGAAATTAAAAATATTATATGCTTAAAATGCACACTTCGCTATCACAGACTAATGAAAAGATATAAATTATGACAGCACATTGAAATTATTTTCTATTAGATACTATAATACACTTTTACTCATCAATGAAACCTTACCATACTTATTGATCCATTGGAGAAAATATTCTATTCTTACTATATTTTTTGTACTTATCATGATAATGCTAGGGAGCTCCTTCGAATATTCACGAATTAATATAAGTTTATAGCCACGGACTATATACCTGAATAGGTTAAGGGGAATACAGTGAGCTTTAGTTTGCTTGCCGATTATAAGTCTCATTTATAAATCTTTATTATGTATCAACTTATCCCTCAATTCTAAATATCGTTAAAAGCGACCAATACACCAATAAAGCTTACCCAGAGCGAGGGTGGCCAACCGTTTTGAGAGTGCATGCCAAAATCAGCCAAATATCTGATAACAAATTTTTCCACCTGCCAAACAAATTTTTTTATAATATATTATTTGATATCGTGGTATTTGATATGTAAGTGATTATGTAAACCATGTAAAAGTAACTGAATGAAAGAAATTATGACAGATTTTTTGACTAAAAATGGAAACTAATTTGGCAAGGACATTTCGCGTGCCAGAAACAAGTCATTGGCGTGCCACGTTTGGGACGCATGCCAATGTTTGCCCATCCCTGTCCTAAAAGCACACCATACGCATTTATTCCTCCATACATAAAGTATTTTACATATTTTTGAAATCTTGTTTTTGTGGGAGAGCTTCGGTACAAATATAGTAGTAGTAGTATTGTTAAAAGTGCTTCGACAGCTTAGGTCATTTCGCAAGTGGGCCCCCACCGGGAATCGAACCCGGATCCGATTTCGCCGAAGTCGAACGCGTTGCCCACTTGGCTATCCGGGAGCCCGGTACAAATATAGATATAGAATATAATAACCATCTCCAATTTTGTAACCATGTCAGAAGATATCTCACCAAAATCTTACTCTGTGTATTTTGATAATATGGAACTGATGTCTATTACATGCTGTATAATTCCTATCCTTAAGTATCCCTTTGTTCAAAAGTGATTCACACAGTGAACTCGTGTCAAATGTAAATAAAATATAAAATTTTATGGAAGAAGCCATATATAAGTCAATATTTTCAAGAAGTTAACGATGGAGTATTACAGGTATCGCCTGATCCAATTCTATCTAACCTTTAGAAGCTGATTTAGCATTTAAGTCGAAATTTCAGTCTTTCTAGATTGCTCAATTAAGTTGTAATTATTATACGTGCTGATTATAATACGTAGACAGGCATAAAGATGTATATGCCTTCCTCGCATAGAAAACTAAGCCATCGGCATCGCTAACGATGACGGAAGCTCCTGACATTAACCGATCGCCTTGTTATGTTAGGACCCTAGCGAAAACGCTGAGTGAACAAATTTCGCGAACAGAAATTTAATTTAATTGACACTTTGGGTGTCGTCAAGGCGAGACGGCGACGGGTATGTTAGTTGCAAGGTTGGGGGTGGTCTCTTAAGCTCGGAGAGATTCCGTTCGTTGTACTCATTAGAGTATTCAGTTATGTGCAGAACTCTGGGAAGGTGTGGACCAAAGCAGGAGAGGCATTGGTTTTACTGCTGAGGGAATTAGCTCCCGATATTTTCACTTGGTCAGGTACCAGGTGAGTACACGTTTTCAATAATTTTCTCCTATAATGTTCCTCTTCGTATGTTAGATTACTAGGAAAGAGTGGCTGAATCATTTTTAAAAGTTAAATAGCGAAAAGACAGAAAGGCCAAGAGCAATATGATAAGAAATCAGGGAAAAGAATAGGCACCCGCTCGTGTATGCGTGGAGAATTATCGAGAGAAATCGCATTTTAAGTAAGACATTTCTCGTTGCGTTTCGAAAAATGTTTCTTTTCGATGCCTAACCCTAGAATCTTAGTGTACGTATGAGAGCATTTGAAACGTTTGATAAAAATGTTTCAAATACTTTCGTTTTACCCTTATGACATATCCGATGTTTTCAAAATGAGTTGCAAGGCTCAAAAATTGTTTAATTGAAGAGAGAGAGAGAGTAATTAAGAGGATTAGTTTGCAGCTATGGCTACATAACTAAAGTTGTTATCATATCTTGATCAACGAAAATACATTGTCATGGTTAGGCTATCATCGTGATTAGATCAAAGTATACCCTAGAACGCTTCCTTCGATCATTCCCTGGTATATACCAAATCTGAAGGTCCAAAGTTGTAAAGGAGTCAAGAATACAGCCCCTTTGGGGATTCTAATGAAACTGAATTGAATACTATCAACGAAGCCGTCTTCTTATGGAACGCAATGTTAGAAAGCAAAATGAAATGACTATGTGAAAGTTCCACAAATATATGTTTCTCAATCTTGTATAATAGGATTGCCTTTGTGGTACGCATTCTCTCCCGATAATTAACTTATTGTTCGAAAAATGTGTCTCTATTAGTTTATCTTGAGAACCTTCATTTAACTTATTTTTTTTTATTCCTGAAGTGTAATTGAATTCATAATTTTTTTCAATCTAAAAAAGGATTCAAGAAAATCCGCATAGCGTCCCGATTAAACATCATGAATTTGATGCGAAAACAATAGATGGTGGGATGTTTTGTTTCCGCGTTACATCACTTTCCACCACATGTCCAGCAGAAGTCTCGAGTTCAACTTTTAGTTTGCGATTCTGACTATCTAAGAGGCGAAAATTGTAAGTTCACTTTCCGCCTTCTTTTAGAACTTGGTGTTAATCTCGTTAAATCGGAAAGCGAAGAGAATATCTGCATCTGAAAATGGATATCGCTCATCAGTAGATCGCTAGAAGAGAAAGACTTGGGAATGAAAATCGATGAATAAATCTTCATTCTTTTTAGCGAAACATCTATGTTATCAAATTCTGTATACAAGACTAGGATATAAAGTAAGCTGCATTGATAGAAGAAATTTCTATAAACCTCAGGTGTTCAGGCCTAATATTTTGGAACGCCATCTAAAATAATTGCAAAACGTACTTCGTATTTTCACAACTTTCACAAAACCGCAAACACATGTATAAATTCCCTCATTTTATCGTGTACCTGAAGATGACCGCCTCGGTTGAAACCGGACGTATGTAAATAAATTGCAGATAATACGAAATGTATTTTGCAATTATTTTAGAAATTTCAATCATTGCTATCTCAATCTGTATGCTAATATTTGGAAGGAAATTTAAATTTTGCAAATGAATAACGCAGTCGTGTATCGTTTAATTACGTGTAACGCAATCTTCCTCTTGGAACCTATCGGATACTTCTACTCTTCTTGAACGTTTTCCACTAATTTATAATTTAATTCTATACACAATGCAAGGAATGGGAACTTTTCGGATGCTCAGAATATTTTCATACGAGTGCTATGGAATTTAAAGGCCATTCCACTAAAAAATCGCCCGAAGATACGAAATATGGTATTTCAGCCTTTCTCCACAGATTGACTTCAGATGCTATTTTATGGCGAATTTTGTTATTTTCAATTTTTTTGTCTTAGTCGTTTGAAAAACAGTATTGGCCTAACAGTGACCTTACTTCCTTATTTTGTTCCCCGAGTCGAAAGTTGTTTTTCTTATACACACTTCCTCTAATCATCAATTCTGTGGTAGTTATTGCGCTGCGCTTTTTCCCACACCCAATACAACATTAATTCATCTTCCGATAAAATACAATAAACGGCATAGTTTAAAAATAGACATTTATGTATTTATGAGGATAGTGGTAAAACAGCGGAGTTCCGAGTTTAGGTTTAATCCACAAGGAAAAGGGTTTTGGTGAGTTGGCACGATAAGGCGTGCACCTAGGAAAATTCCCAAGGAGAAACGGGGTTCGTGTCCCGGTTCCGTCAAACATTTTCCATGTCCGTTTCCCCTTCGGAATTTAGGTTTAATCTTTGTTGATTAAGGTAGTAAACATTAATAGAAATATTTATTAGAGAATCGTGAGCAGTTTTTCGCCGTTAGATTCAAAGCACAATTTGCGTCTTTCATTTCAGTTATCGAGCATCAGCTTATGAAATTGACTGAAACTTTCTAAAAAGCTAATCCTACTCATGGAATTAAATAAAGGGTATCAGGATAGACACAACTGCAATAAGTCAGATTTGCGTCATTCTTTAAACATCGACAAGGTTACGGTGTTATCAGACACCCTTCATATAAACAAGTTTTCTTAAAGTAAAATGTTATTACCTACCACTTTTTCTTTAACCACATGCAACTCAGAACGATATTCTTCACTAAAAGTAAATTTTCTCGTAACAAAAATAAATAACGATTTTTCTTACCTACTCTTTGTATTACTACTTCACACTCCTCATTCCACCAACTGCTTCCCACTCCTACTGCTTATTTTAACGTAATCACGCAATAGTTTTCAACTGTAGGTAATTTAGCACACTATTTCATTTTCTATGTGACTGAAACTTAAAATTTTAATGATTTGTCACCATATGAGAACGGCTGACTGCACGTATACCGAAATTAAGGGTTGCAAGAATTCAAATATAATTTATTCGTAGTCGTACTTCTAAGAATAAGTCATGTATCTACCTTCTCATTTATTTACGTCAGTTCTGCAAAACAAATATTTCATCTTTTTTCAGTTATACATTATTCATTACTTTCACAGTTGTGCTTCTAATCTTTCGCTCAGCGCAAATTGCCCACATGAAATAATAATAGTTTATAGGTATACCTCTCTCTCTCCCTTTCTCTACGAGCGCTTTGCGAAACCCCGGACTTATGAATTCATATTTGCAAAAATTATCATCGATCAATAATGAATTCATATTTGAAAGGAAAAATTTTAAAGAAAACTTTCCATATTTTTACTCATTATGCGTGCTAATTAATACAATAAACATCTAAATATCAAGTAAACGGATTCTTTATCATTAATAATCAAATAACGGAATAATTTGCTTACATGCTGCCGTTTTCGATAGGAGTTTGAATTTAGAAAGAATTAATGAGGATTCTCAGCACATTTAAACGGCGATCGAACCCTGAAGGTCCAAATTACAGAATGAGTTCTTCGAATTTATAAAATTCTCATTCCTGCTTACTATCGATAATGAAAAGGAAATAATGAATTCGTTGACACGTGAAGCCTTTAGTGGCACGAAATCAACAGCAACGGAAGACAACGAGTCCCAGTTAAAGAAGGGCATCACATATTTACTTTTTAGTTACATTATATTTACAGTTTATTTAAGTATCGCTTTATTATCATTTCTTCGAGAGATACTTTGCAAAAATTTTTGCTTCTAAACGTGGGTTGATAGACGAACAATCATTCCTCACAGAAGCCAAAAGAAGTTCCATGGAACAGAGTGATAATAAATAAAAAATAAAAGAAAAGGGCATGAAGCTGGGAACACCTGAACACATGAACCTATCGGGAATTCTATATTATGAATACCCATGGCAAGACATGATTTATTATTCTCCGCTTTACAATCAATTCTTTTGAACGGAATTGATTCGTAAAGCTCTTAGGATATTCCCGAGTTTTATTTGTAATTAGCGCTGAGAATTGAAACTCCAGAGTTATAATCACGTTGCCTACATGTTAGTCTCGTTCACTGATGTGATGATGTAAAAGCTACTATGGTATAACTGATGCTGAATAATGGTATTCATCTTGGTCACTCTACATTAAATGCTTAACAATTTTATTCATAGAGTTATTACGCTGTTCTTACGCGGACGTTTACAACTCATATAGCTAAGGACCAGAGATGAAGCAAAGGATTAGAGCGGAGGGTATCAACAGAGAAATAGCGGTGCCGAAGTATTTAATTTTTCTTTTTATGTCTAGCAACTCTCTATGGATAGATGTTAGCTGATGACGATAGTGCTACTCGGTTCAAAAAATTGATTTTCCGCGAACTGTATAGTGCAAGCACCTGAGGAAAGTAAGGCAAACTACCTCACTCCTCACATTGCCTAGTGAGTCTTATTCTCTCTCCAAGGCGTTCGGTTGCAAATGTTATCCTTTACAAGTGCTTCGACAGCTTATGTCATTCATACGCAGGCCCCCACCGGGAATCGAACCCGGGACCACTTTTACTTAAGTCGAACGCGTTGACCATTTGGCTATCCGGGAGCCCCCGGATGGTAAGGATGTTGAGGTACAAACCGGCCCTTCGCGTAAGTTACTTGGGATATTGTAGAGAGACTTACGAAACCCAAAACAGAGCAATAACTCAGACGAACGGTCTTAAACTGCTCTCTCAAAAATGTTCACTACATTTCCTATGAATTCGCCACCCGCGCAGTGAAACATGACAGACCTACTATGCTCCCATTCCGTGGCTCACGTGGAGGGGTTTCGCGAACTATTCCTGCGCCCCGAATAGACTTTAGTCATCCGCAAAAACTGTTTCATAAACGTCAAAACCGTCTTGTTTTTACGGGGGGGCTCCGTTTGTGGGCTGACAAAAAAAAAAGGAAAACAATTCTCGGAAGCTCCGTCATTCGGATGACTTACACGACTCCTGTTTGGTCTGAAGAGATGTTTTACGAGCCGCAAACGTTTGTTTGGCGCTGGCGATGAAACGAGGGGGGTTAATTCGGCCGCGAAGGAGAAGCAAAAACAGAGGGTCTATTTCTCACGTATTCATCAGCCCCACGAGCGGGATTCGTGGAGGTGCCGACCTTGATGCTAACGCACCTTCGAACGGAAGAATGCACTCGCGCAATTTCGACTCGTAAGCTATTCTGAGCGAAACTAGGTAGATAACGGATTACCTGGCGCTGCAAACCAAAACTTCCTATGAGTTAACGCGGGCTACAAATCAAACCGTAGAGTGGATATCGAGTGAACGAATTTTAGAAACTACCCTAACACCAGGGGTGGCAAACGTTTTCTCGTCTTGGTGCCAATCTTTATCAGACAAAGAGAGTTTCACGCCTCCCTGTAATGTGTGGTGAGGAGAGAGATTGTATCATCATCCATATTCGTTATTATTATCAACCCATATTTATTATTATTGGTTAATTAGAGGAAATCTCATTCACTTTTTGTGAGGTTTAAATTTTTAACGGACTATTTATAACTAATTCAGCGTATTCACTGTTCCGCGTGTCTGGAATATGCTTTCGCGTGCCATTTGGTGCCATTTCGTGTCATGGGTTCGCCATTCCCGTTACACAGAGTTTACTCAGTTGAGGCAAAGAGCTTAAGCTGACAATAAAAATAATTATCATCACGTTGAAAATATTTAGATTATCAATACAAAGGCATTGAAGGTCATTCATATCAGCCATAGTTGCTTTTTATTCATTTAACTATTTATTTTATTTTTTACGATGTTTTACGTATACAATTGTATTACAATTATAATTTAAATATAATATTTAAATTAATTGCACTACATTCATTTTAACATCATTTATTTTATTGAAAAAAAGATTATATTATAATCAGCAGGGGAGCTTAGTGTTTCATGATATTTAGCTTTTATGATGTAAATCATTAGAACTTTCAATTATTTCACTAATTCACTTACAGCGGGGGATCGGTTAACGCACTGTTCGGACAGTGAACCAAATTGTCAAAGAACGTTTACGTGATTCTTATATTCGAATAAAGAACATAAGTTCGGGCAACGATCATCTCACAGAACAAAACAAGAGGAAACGATGCTGGGTATGTTGGATACGATAGGTCCTTTAAAGACGGGGAAGATGGAAGAGGATCATTAGGAATATCTGATTTTTATCTCTGAAGAAATTCTTTTGATTAAGTGGAATGATATCAGAACAATGGCGTTAGAGCAGTAATCACAACAGGTTTAGGTAAATAGACTCTTAATTAGATAATTCAATTAATGCGTTCCAAAAAATGCTAAATGAGTAAGAAAATGGATCGATAATGGGGATAATTGACGCCTTACAAACGGAAAAAACAAGACCGATGAAAATGCGAAAATTTAAATTAATTGTAGCAATTATATGTAATATAAAGTCGTAGGAATTGTGCAATTTTACTGTATTTGTCTCAGTTTCTATGTTGGTCTCTTGAACGATTTGGTCCAACTTTCATAATATTTCGTACTAGGTAGATGATCGGTTCTCAAATCATTTTGGTGGCGAGAAACGTCTATGAACAGACTACCGATAAAGAATAACCGATCACCCACTCTACTGTTTTTCTGGAATCCTCCTCCTAATGAGACTAATGAACCAAGATAATTTCCCAACCTATTGTTCTCCAAAGTACAATTATAAACTGACTAAAACATCACGGAACAATTAATATATTGTAAAGTTTCTCTCTGAATTCAAATTGATAAGGGGAAATCGCCAAGTACGTAATGTAATATTTGGATAATCTTCCAAATAAGATCCATCTAATGGCAAATATACCTCGCAAAATGAAGCACATATACGATGTTTAAAGACTTAATTTCTCAAGGAAGGCTACCACACAGCCAAATGGATAGCGCGTTCGCCTCTGGTGAAAGCGGTCCCGGGTTCGATTACCGAGGGGGTTTAAGCGCTTATATGAGCAAAAAGACCTCAGCCGTCGAAGCACTTTTAGCAATACTTCTACCAATGACTAAGGGAGAGGAATGACGAACCTTCAGTTGGAAGTGTCATATTAAATTAATAAAAAACCTGTGCGTCAATATGATGCGAAACAACAGGCTAGTGACGCACTATCTATGTAACTACATCTATGATGGGTTAAAGTGTTGATATTTCCAAAAATCATTTACTTACCGAAGAGATACAGATAAATTTACTTTTAAGCTTAATTTTTAAGTTAAGAACATTTAACAAGGAAAGCGACATCGGAGCTGTGCGTATCTTGATTATTCTCACGCGTATCATAGGTGACACTGTTAAACCCATTGTACACCTCTTCATTGCAGCATACATACAGCAAGGCCTTGATTGATTTGCAACGAAATTTACTCTAAAAATTAGGGAAAGGGCATACAATTGTGTCGCAGAGATAAACGAAGTTTAGAATCACTGGATTTGGAACCACTGTCTAACAGAGCTGCAATACAAAGGTACCCAAATACAATGAGATAAGTACTGTTTTAGCGATTATGTTTTAAGCCATCAACGAAGAGGCACTGGACTCGAATCCTTGTGAGGTCATGTATATTTATAATTGTGGGTCGCTCGATTGTATGTTCCTCCTTTGCTGTAATTACCCGTGAGGCGGTAACGTGAAATTAATATGCCTATTAAACGATTATATTTGGACATCTCCCAGGAGCACACAAATAGTACCTCGTCGGGAAGTGAACTTGACTGGGGCTTGATCTTTACTCACCTTCCGTAGGGATTAGAGGAGATAAAGTAGCGCCGCCGGTGTTAATTGCGTAAGCGATCACGCTGGATGTTTCACAGGCCGCATTCCTCAAAACAAATGAATGGGAAGGAAGTGAGGAGGAGTTATTTCGGAAGAGTAAAGAGGGAATCGCGGCGGTGGAGGAGGAGTTGTGAAAATATACTCCACGTAAGAAGGAGCGAATCCTTGGAAAACTGTAATCATATAAAATAGCGATGACTTAACAATGTCAACGGAGTTTTATTTTGGCAGGTGGTTCCGCTGACGGACTAGTATCACAATACCCAGAATAGAATTCGGGGGAAATTAACTTTAGTTCATTCTACAATTAGACGAGAGTATTCAAGCGGACATTTGCCTACTCTCTCAAATCTATGAACTTCTACGGTTTTTTTTTGTCCTTCCGACAAATCCATTGTGGGATACTGTTGGTGGTAAGCACTGTAGCAATTGGTCATCTATACATCCCTTGTAGCGGAGCTGCCTTCTAATTTAGAGTAAGCTGCGAGAGCCCTTCTTAAGTCATAGACATTTATTTTTCTTTGTTATTGCATTTAAATATTTTTATTTAACACTCACAAAAAATAAATTTTCTTATTGGACAAGCATACTGAGATACCTAATTAGTAACCAAGAAAAAGGGTACGCAACTACTTCTTCACCAGAAACAACGAGATTTAAACCAAGTTCTGCAACTTCAGAAGGGATCGTCCACTTTCATGATTTAAGGGGAATAACACATAAGATTTGATTTCTTCGTAAGCCATCGTAACTGACTAGAAAAACGAGAAAGCGCTAATGCTTTGAGTGCTTTTCCTTAAGTTACAATCAAATTTTATCATACCCACAAAGTCTTCCTATCTTTCCACGTCCAATATCTATTTAAATGTCAATTTAAAAATGTAAATGTAAACTCAGTTTTCTTTGGAGGTTTATTGGATTAGAGGGGCAAGGCTCAAGCAGAGACTTCGCTCTCATGTCTCAATCTCGCCCAAATAAAAGTTTACGTGTTCATTTCATTCTACCTCCGCGCAAGATGATGAACGGAAATTAATAGGTAAAAAATACTCGGTGAAGATCGAGTTCTAAAAAATACATTTTGAATTTATTCTAATTATAGTAGTTCGAAGTAGTAAAGTGAAAGTTGAATAATAGAAAAGGACTAAAAAGGAATGAGATGAAAAGTTAACGTGGTAAAGTTACTTGTAAGAGGAAAGACAATTTATGATGTTGGAGGATAAAAGGGAATGTCTAAGAAAGTGTTCTGTAAGAAAGTGACCCTGATACCACAAAATTTCTTTTTGGAAAGAATACTAAAAATTCAGGAGTGGAAAGGTTGGCGATTAATGAAAAACAAGGGCATGCTTAAGAAGAAAAAGCAAGGAGAATAAGAAAAAAAAATTCAATGAAATATCACATGAGGAAGTAGCGGAACCTTCGATTTCGTTCTCATGTATTTCAATGATTTTTCGATTTCCATCTTTTCTTAAGCGGCTAGCTACATACAACTAATCATCTACATATCACTCAGTAGAATAAAAAAATCTCATTTGGTGCCCAACTCTAACCTTTCAGTAGATTCGCCAACAAAAGCACTGACGAGGGAATGACTTAGGTGGGGAGTGAGTTAGTTTGCCTTTGCTTTTCTCACCGAATTTATGCTTCGAGCGGAAAACTTCTACATATGTGTATCATCATCATCAGTTAAAAACCAGAAGAATGATTTGTTGCTCTCTATGCAGTCCCGTTCCCAACACATTGCTTCATTCCCCATAACTCTTAACCTTAACACTACCCATTACCTGCCGCTCACGATTCAACGCTTCCCTATATGGTTTCTCCTTCCACAATTCCTTTCAACATTGTCTTCAGAAGACTATCCTAGTAAAGGCTGCATTACGATCCAATAAAAAACCTTGCTCGAAGCATTCAATATGGATTGACCAAAGTGAGCGCAGTCATACAGCATTATTTATTTATTAGTTCATTACTTGATACTGACATTAAAATTAAGCAAGTAGAAAGGAAAGGAACACGGCTGTTTTAAAGATTAGAATCAAGGTTCTTTACTCCTAGCCTAGTATTGCAACCAGAACAATTGAGAAACTAATTCAAAATCAATTAAGAAATGAAAGAGTAAAGTACCCAAGCACAGGTGACTCTAGCTCTTTCATTTCTTAATCGGTTTTGAATTGGTGTCCCAATTATTCTGGTCGCAATACGGCTGGAAGTAAACAACCTTGATTCTAAACTGACGATGAGGTTTAAGACTGCAGCTAATTTAGGATAAAATTCACGGAGGAGGTCGTAACTTTGTGGAATTCTGACATTACTCCGAATGTTAAATAAAACTAAGTTTTAAAAAACAATATAAATAACTTTTACTGCTCCACAAAAAGATTCTTTGGCGACTAGTTTCGACTAATCATAGTCATTGTCAAGAATCTTTTTGTGGATCAGTAAAAGTTATTTATGTTGTTTTTTAAAACTTAGTTTTATTTAACATTCGTAGTAATTTAGGATGAATGAATACTGCATAATTTATCGACTAAGTCGTTGCCACCTGGAGCTCTAAGACGAAAGAATTGGATCTATACAGAGTAAAAATTCCATTAAATGCGCTATAAAATATACTGCCGTTAAAAATAAACTACTTTTGAAATGTGAATAGTGATTCATTCTACATTTACAATTCGGCATAAGAAAGGCCGAAGCAATATGGTCGCTCTTGTGTTATGTTTTACCGTCATTCATTAAGTTATATTTGCTTAGAAATGCTTATCAGTCATCTGAAAATCATTTCTCATAGTTTCATAACTATGATTTCTGTGGTGTCCGGAGTTTTTCATTCTCTAGAGTAGATTCTAATTAAATGCGATCATTTTTGCTTCTGTCAATAAACTAGGGGATAGCGAGAAGATAGAAACCCTAAGAATTATCTTATATGCTCCACAGAACGAGAGAATGGGCTGCAGGTTGTATACCCTTCCTTTAAACGAATTTATGTTATGGAGAAACTACTCCTTCGCATACGTCCAAACCAAGATGTTATAGGGCTGAATTAGAGATGACCAACCAACGGCGTGTCCACCAAAAATGGCGCATTACATGGTTATGAGTGGCGCATTGACTTCACGGTAGCTTTAGCAATAGATTTCCCACTATTCACACTCAATTTACATAAATGCTTACAAATACTATAATGTACAGACACCACTGCACTTGTCATAAATTACCACTGAATTCTAAAGAGCACTTTTTTATGGTTTCTTATTATAATAATTTTACGATACATTAATATTTTATGATACATCATAACGATTTGTATAAGGCATCTCAAATAATAACGAAACAATTGAAAGCATGAGCTATGAAAGGTTGTCCACCCTGGGTTAAATTTTTCGTCTCTTCCTTCTTTCTCTCCCATTCGCAGCTTCCTACTTAGAATCTCTTTCTTGCGTCGCGGTAATATAATCATCACCCAGCCTAGACTTCGCTCACATAAATGCTTAATGCAGTGCATTACAAGATCGCTGCTGTTGTCAACTCGCGAGGAAAATGTGATAAATACATGAACACAAACGAAGGAGTGGTGGTGTGCGATGGAGAAGTTAAGAAAGGAGGGAATATGGGTGTTCCCTGGCCGAGAGAAACGGGAGCTCGAGCCAACACGTGGAGCGTGCTTTATTTCGTCTTGCGTAACAGCACCGCAATTCCTCTCTCCTTCTTCTTGGCCCTTCGGAGAGCCCCTCACACGAAGACTCGGGGGCGTCAACCATTGGCACCCTTCTGAGGTCCCAGGGGGCGAACGCCCACATGGGACTGCCGTTCGTCCGGTTTTCATCCGCACTCTCCGGGAATCTTAAAGACTCTATGGCACTTTCCTGGACACAACACTTTGAAAATTGCGCATCAGTTTCCGGTGCTATACACCGCACACACAACAAAATAAGGCGAAGCTTCCGCGAAAGGAGATCATTCGCTCCGGAATCACCCTTTTAAGCCGAGATGCGATTTCCTGCAGCGTCCAAAATCGTGAAACACAAGTCAACACTGCCAGGAAACCATCTAACTTCATAACAAGGAGTTTAATAAACTCTTTTGCTGTCAAGCAGGAACGAAAATCATTCGATATGTATAGCTATTTTTAGATTCCTAGAGTGAACTTACTTACATGTGCATCTACCAAAATATTCGTGAAAAATTCGATATTCGTCGGCCATGTCCAAAAAAGGCGAAAAATATTTGTTTCCCAAAATATTCGTTACCATCCGGTTTTCTGAGGGTTCGGATTGATTCTCGGCTGAATTAAAATAAATGAATTATTATTCATTTCTTGACCTGCTTGGACGAATCATGAGCAAAGCGTCGGCTGATCCCCTAAAATATTAAAATATGAAGAAATCGTCAAGAAATTTGAGCTCTACTGATATCCTATTCGTTCCATGCACAATAATAATCACGCGAGATGCCGTGAATCCTCAATACCTGCAGATCTAACATGACCTAGTTACGATTGCGATCCTACAGTTCCTTGATATTTCTCTTTACAAATTGCTGAGTCGTTATTGAAAATATGTCACAGTACCTCAAAATACCCGGCTATTTGTAGGTAAAGAAAATGCTTTTCAGAGCATTGAGAAATGTGTTTAGTATCCGAAACGATTCCAGAAGAACGTTTCTGGACCAAGTAATTGTGTCTTACGACTCCAGGTTTCTTGCCTCATTAAATATTTTATTGAAGAGGCGAATAATATCTCAAATCAATTCAATACCTCAATCAGAAGAGGAAACTTCTAAAATAGCAAAATGTGACCCTTAAAGTCTTCTTGTTTGGAGATGAAGTTGGAAAATAAGGGAAAAATTTTAACGTTTGCCACACTAACCTCATTTATTCAGAGAAGTCCAAAGATTTCCAAACTATGGAAACATCGACAATGAGAAATGAAACGAACGTGCTCTAGAGAGCTTTTCGCTGACGACACCGTTTCATATATATACGAGTAGTTTATCCTGACAATTTATCCTGACTTTTATATCTTTGAGAAAGACAATCCTCAATTTATTGAATAAATAATTAGTTTATTTATCTTAACTTTATTGATTTCGTTTTTATTTATGGAGCATATTTTAGTTCATTGTGAGCATTCTTACAATAAACGAAATGAACACACACAAACAACCATGCTCTCACCAGGATTCAAATCCGGGACTCAGTGTTACTAGGTTATCAAGCTAAGTATTTCGTCACTGAAACCGACCAATTAATTAGTTAGTTACGGTATTACATAAAGCTTATCCTTAAGTTATGAAATAATCTAAAGGAAACTTTGAAAGCACTGAATTTACTCACTACTTATCCCAATGGGCATAATTAATCTTAACTTAACAAAATGCAACTGGAAAATGAGTACTGAAAAAAATGTTCGTTGTGAAATCGTTGACAAAACTGGACGCTGTGAGACTACTTTTAATGAAACATTCCCGAAATGTGGCCCAAAATAGCCTAATTGCGTCTGGGTTTCAACTTTGTAACAATAAGAATCCCAGCCCATGGCGACAGTTAATTGTAACGTATGATCCCCTCTCTCTCTTGACTCTTTCGGCTCCACCTCTGTGTTATTATTACTAAACGCCACGCCGTAATTCGCAGCTTCCTCTTCCCTTCACAAATCTTCAGGAGAGGGACAAAAACAAGCGTTTTAATTTGGCGAGGTCTTAATTCCGTCCTATACGTGAGGTTGTTGACTTCTTACCCGGTTGGAGAACACACTTACCCAGCGAATTATCCACAGAATAACTTGCGGTGATGTTTTAGGCTTCTTTATCCTTCTTTCGAGTAACTAGGAAGGTTTTGCTCTCAATGAATCTGTTTGAATTTCGAGTCACGCACGCGATCATGTTGGATACGAAGAAGGGATGAGCGTTCTTTTTTCTCTCACCGAAAGCCGAATTTCTGAGCGGTGACAAGAATTAAGGGTGATTAAATCTACCCGAGAGAGAATTCTCCGAATTCAGGAAACGCGTAAAACAATTCTTTAACCGATACGAGGCTAAGGTTGTTTTCGTATGCAATCCTTAACCATCGTATATCCTTCACCGGAGTGTGGATAGCTTGACGCAAGAATGTTTTCTTTTGCACCTAGACTTATTCTGAATCCAAATTGTGTGTTTAAGTGAAAAAAAATTGAGTGTTTCAGAGAAGAACAATTTGGATTCAGAAGTAGAGGTGCAAGATAAAACATTCTTACGTTTACATTGATAGTAGAGAAAACGATGTGGTAAGACCAAATAACTTATATTGCCTTTGTGGATCTAGAGAAAGCTTTCCACAATTTCAGATAAAACGGAATGCTATGAAGCCTATAAAAGGTTGGAGTAAATTCCGCCTTCCTATCTGTTCTTCGATTGAGTATTATTGAGAGAAATTCTGAAGCATTGGAAGCCGTGCTGAATATCCGACATGGTTCAAGTTTATCTGCCTATCTCTTCCTCTTTGCGTTAAGGACAGTTTGGGTTGAAGTTACGTTCTTTAAGAAATCTATGTATGGAGATGTATATGATCCCCTAAATAGTGGGTATTTCTCCATTTATATACGATGTGTGACGCACAAGTTTGGGCGAGTTGTATTCTATTTGTCGTGCACAAAATCTAGCAGTCATGGCTAGTCGCCCTGATTTTAAAACACTCAAATCAAAAGTTGTTAGTCGCCATAAAATAATCCTTTGATAAATGTTTTCGTAATATTTTTCCATTCAGCCTTAGCGGCAGTAAGTTAATTAGATTTTTCCATACTAAAATAAAATATTGTGCATATAAATAAAATGTATGAATAATAAATATAAATTAATGGATAATGAAAGAATGATTGAATGAATGAATACTTAGTTAAAGTTCGCCCTTTTAAATAAAAAAATCTGTTTCGTTTTTGAATCTCGATCACTTAATTAAATAAATACTAAATAGCCGCTTGAAGAA